>CBMN010052803.1:0-10566 GCA_000582825.1 Hordeum pubiflorum
AGCTTTCAGAACATTTTTAGGCCATGTTGAATATTTGGTCATGCCATTTGGCCTTTCAAATGCACCAGGCACCTTTCAAGCAGTTATGAACGACATTTTTGGTCCCTATCTGAGGAAATTTGTATTGGTCTTCTTTGATGATATCCTTATCTACAGTAGAACACTCAAAGAGCATCTGGAACACATTCAGAAAGTGATACAAGTCCTCAGAGATAACCAGCTGTGTGTAAAGCTTTCCAAGTGTGTTTTTGCTGTACAACAAGTGGAGTACCTAGGACATGTTATATCTGAAGGAGGGGTAGCAACAGACCCAAAGAAAATACAAGCCATAACTGACTGGCCATTACCAGATAATGTCACCAAATTAAGAAGCTTTCTGGGCTTAGCAGGCTGTTACAGAAGATTTATTAAAAATTATGGACTGATCTGTAGGCCATTACATGATCTTATGAAGAAAGGACAATTTTCTTGGACAGAAATCCACACTCAGGCATTCCATCAGCTCCAACAAGCACTAATCACTGCTCCTGTGCTAGCTCTCCCTGATTTGTCCCAGTCATTTCTTCTGGAAACTGATGCTTCAGGCAAGGGTATTGGAGCAGTGTTAATGCAGCAAGGCAAACCTCTAGCTTTCTATAGCTCAGCCTTGTGCCCTCGAAATGCTGCTATGTCCACCTATGAAAAAGAAGCACTGGCAATATTAGAGGCACTAAAAAGATGGAGACACCACTTGTTGGGCAGAGAACTGGTGATCAAAACTGATCAACAATCTCTAAAGTTCATTACAGATCAAAAGATTACTGAAGGAGTTCAGCATAAGTTAATGATGAAGTTGTTGGAATTTAATTTCAAAATCCAGTACAAGAAATGAGTAATGAACAAAGTGGCTGATGCTCTATCCATAGTAATACCCTCTTCCATGGCATTATCAACTGTTACTCCTGTTTGGGCACAGGAATTAGTGGATAGCTACCAGCAAGATCCGATGGCAAAGCACTTGTTGGAACAGTTAATGTTGCACCCCTCCCACACCATCAATGATCATTAGCTTGCAGCTGGTATTATCAGATACAAAGGAAGAATCCTAGTGGGCAATGTTCAGGTGCTGAAGACAAGATTATTGGAAGCACTGCACAGTTCTCCTATAGGGGGTCATTCAGGCACTAGAGCTACTTATCAATGAGTCAAGCATATCTTCTACTGGCCTGGTATGAAAACTGAAGTGGAAAAATTTATTGCAGCTTCCCTATTTGCCAAAGAGCTAAACATGAAAACTGTCTACAACCTGGATTGTTAGATCCTCTCCCTATAGCTGACATGGCCTGGCAACACATTTCTATGGATTTTATTGAAGGATTGCCCAAGTCCCAGGGAAAAGAAGTCATACTAGTAGTGGTGGACAGATTTACCAAATATGCACATTTTATACCATTGTCCCACCCCTACACAGTATTGACTGTTGCACAAGCTTTTGTTGATAACATCCTCAGATTACATGGGCCCCCACAACTTATTATATCAGACAGAGACGGAATATTCACTAGCAAACTATGGAAAGATATCTTTTCTGCATGGAAAAGTGAACTAAGGTACAACACTACTTATCATCCCCAGACTGATGGTCAAACTGAGAGAGTAAATCAGTGTGTTGAAACTTATCTCAGATGCATGACTAGCTCACATCCCACTAAATGGAGCTCCTGGATATCCCTAGCTGAATACTGGTATAATACTACCTACCACACTGCTATCAAAATGTCACCATTTCAGGCCCTTTATGGATTTGCCCCTCCATTGATCTCAGAACTGGCTATTCCTGGCCCTGAACATGAAGAAGCACACAATTTCTTATCCACAAAACAACAGATGCTAGAGCAACTAAAAGAGAATTTGCACAAAGCTCAGAACATAATGAAAAGATATGCTGATCTAAAGAGAGTGGAAATAATTTTTGAAATTGGGGATATGGTCTATCTCAAAATGGCACCATACAGACTAGCAACTTTTGGTTTTCGGGGAGCTCTGAAACTACAACACAAATATTATGGCCCATTTTTAGTAATTCAACGAGTGGGCAAATCTGCTTATAAGCTGCAATTTCCTTCACATGTGAAGATCCACCGAGTGTTCCATGTAAGTCAGTTAAAGAAACATATTGGGCACAAGTCAATTCCCAGCCCTAATCTTCCCATGGTCAACACTGATGGCACCATCAAAACTGGCCCAGAGGCAGTTTTACAAGTAAGGCAAGTACCAAGGCACAACATTCCAGTAGTTCAGTGGCAAATTCAATGGCAAAATTTATCTCCTGAAGAGGCTACATGGGAAGATGCAGATTTCATTAAGTACACATTCCCATAATTCTTCAAGACTACCACTCAAACTTGGCGGGCAGATCAAGAGCGACGCGAGGTCTCGTCGGTTCTTTAGAAGGGGGCAATGTCAAGCCTGACTGATATTCAGTCCACACAATCTTCAGTTAAGGAGGTGTAGCAAATCTGGCAATAACGCTTCAGTCAATCCAACGGCTACGAAGGCTCCTACATCCAAGAGCCGTCTCCACCGTTCGATTTCATTTACCGTTTCACTGTAGCGTTCCACTCACTGTTACTGTTGCCACTTTCTCTGCTTATAACCGGCCGGGCTGTGTGCTGGAAGTATCATCTCTCATTTGCTATCAACCTCAAGGCAAATATACTCTACAGATGCTTAATAGATAAGATGGCCCTCTTTCCTTGGCCAAAGCCCTAGCTATTCTCCATCTGAATCCCCTGATAGTTCATCCTTGTTCTTGTCGGATCGCTAGCGGGTCCTGACAGGAGCCCGCTGGACGGAGCGAGCGGGGCCTCACAGAATCCAACACTCATTTGCGTTGCTGCCTTGGGCTATGGTTGGGCCGGGCTTTAGATGAGCGGAGTCAGTCGACGACGGAGGCAAACACGTGGTGGGCTGAGCCCAGCTCCGGCTCGGGCTCCGCCCTCGCCGCCGCCGTCTCCGACTTTGCCCGTCCACTCCTTCTGTCTGTACTCTCCAACACTTCATCCGACGCTAGTCCGGCCCGGCGATTCCTCTTGCCCCCTCCACGCTGAAAGCAGTGAGCTCATCTTGGATTCTTGACAGCTGCAAAGCAAGTCCGTGGGATCCTTTTCCTGATATATAAACGTACTCCATGTGTGAGTGATTAACAGCGACTCCTGACAGCGCGTGTCTGTCATTAGGGTTGGACCCTAGCTAATGGCTGGGCGTTTCAGCGCCGGTCTCTTTCTGCTTTGTTTGTCACCCCCCGATTGCCCTCGCCTCATTCGTCCCAGGGAGCTTCTACCTGTTGCTGTCACCACCTAGAACTACATCATTATCATTCTTATTTTCTGATTGTTTTTCTTTTTCTTTTCTTGAGCACTTCTGACTATCCTTTCGTGTCCTTTTCACGGGAAGATCCAGGTTTTGATTCTCCAAGGCTTCAGTTTTGCCAGCTCAACAGTTTGTGCTATTACTTCTGTTTTATCAAGGACTAAATAAACATTATGCTTCAGTAATCACAATGTGATGACGGCAATTTCACACCACGCAGAAAGGGTAACTGGAAAAGAAATATAGTGTGTTGGGACTTGGGAAATAAACAAAAGGTGTTAGGAAGCTTGCAACGTCGAGCTGAAACTTTTGATCCCCAGCTAGAAAATGGAGCGAAACTCATGGTATTCAGAATTTTTTAGATGCACAGATCCAGGTTTCCTATTCAAAATACATCAGTTCTTAACTAGTTCCGCAGCAAAAATTACCATATATGTCCAATCTGACTAGAGGAGAGAAAGAAGACCTGGCAGAGTTAGACTGCATAGTTTCTTCAGAAAAGAGGTTGACTAATAAAAACAAGTTGTGAAGCAGCAAATAATCACAACACTGACAAGCTATCACCTTCATTGCAAATGCTAGTGTACGTACACGGAGCTGAAATTCACATGGCCAAATGTAGTCCGAAACTCCAAATCTATATACATTAACAATTCCTACCAAACAGCTAACCAAACAAAAAAGGGGAAAAACAAACTAACTCAAACTGACATGCCGAAAAAAGAGAAGCGGTACAAATCGAAAGGCAGGCGTATCTGTGTATGGCCACATAGCAGTACGGCAATACCCGTTAAATCAAACCAAATGTAGAGCCCCATATGAGCAGATCTTATTCAAGCCTCTGGTGATCCGTCGTAACTCATGATCCGGTCTGCTACTCTGATGATCCTGAACTGTGTATATATAGCCTTTATCTCCACATGCGTAATGTACACAAACTAGGTCTTCAAACTTTATGTCCGTCTTGTCAGAGACTGCAAGCTGGACAGAAGAAGAAAAACTCACCTATTGCTACACTGTGAGTGTGTCTCAAAATCTGGCGAGGCGCCATGCTCGCTCATACTACCTCTCGACAAGTTTCGCATTCTCTGCCAGAACTTCTTGTTCTTGCCTGTCATCAGGGGGCCAGAGCTGGACTGCATGCGGAAAGAACCTGAGTCGGCATTTGGAGTGAAGACGGGCGTTGAGCCAAACATCTCAGACAATAGCACCCTCTCCGCTTCCATGCCAGTTACATCGTAAGCCGCTGTGGTGCGAGCCGCCAATTCCTGGCTGAAACTTCCCGAACCAAGGCCTTCATCACCCTCGCTGCAGACAAGTTTCAAGGCCTGCACAACTTCGCTCATGCTCGGTCGGTGTGCCACCTCAGGCTGTACACACATTGATGCGATGGCAGCTGCTTTTGCCACGTTGTCCAGTGGTACATTAGGGCCAAGAAGTGGATCAACAGCTTGACGTAAGCTCACCACATTTGTCAGGTATGGGCGAGCCCATGCGACTAGGCTTTCTTGGCCCGCAGGCTGAGACATGTCCACAGGCTTCCTACCTGTGAGAAGCTCAAGTAATACGACGCCATAGCTGTATACATCACTCTTGACAAGAAGATGGCCCGTCATGGCGTACTCTGGCGCAACATAGCTGAGAAGAAAGACATAATATCATACCATGTTTAAAACTACATCAAGACGTTGAGGAGGAGATAGTCCGTACCCGAATGTTCCCATGACACGGGTGGAGATGTGCTGGTTCCCTTCCCCCCTCGCAGTCCTGGCCAGTCCAAAGTCAGATACTTTTGGTGTGAAATCATGCTCTAGCAGTATGTTGCTTGACTTGAAATCACGATGAATCACACAAGGGCTTGAGTCTTCATGTAGATATGCTAGTGCCCGCCCTGCCCCCAGGGCTATCTTCATACGTGCATTCCAATCAAGTGGAGCTATCTCGCGATCGGCTCCTACAATGAGCCAACACGTTAAGTAATTAGTTTCAATCAACTGCTGACACTTCTATATGCTGGCGGAGTTAAATCTACAATAACATACTTACCATGCAAATGGGACTCAACGCTGCCATTTGGAATAAGTTCATATACCAGACACCGCGCATTCTCCTCTACACATATGCCCAACAACTTGACCAAATTTCGGTGATGCAAGCGTCCCAGCATCTCAACCTCTGCCAAGAACTCTCGTTCACCTTGGCCATCAAATCTTTTCAGAACCTTTACTGCAACTGTGGTTCCATCTTCAAGTGTCCCTTGGTACACGCATCCGAAGCCACCTTCCCCAAGTATCGACGAATCATCAAAGCCATTTGTAGCCTTTTCTATCTCAGCAAATTTGAATGTCTTTGCCTGCCCTGCGTATGCTGCCATACTTGACCCCAGTGAACTTGATGGACCTGATTGTGTACTACGGCGACCAGCTAAAAGTGTGTTACATGTCCCTGCAATCATGAGGTGTTTCAGGATGGAAACTTGTTGCTGGTAAAAATGGACAGATATTACTTCAACAAAAAAATGACACAGGACGTTCAGAAGTGAAAACGCCTCGTCTGAAATGCTACCATAAACGCTGTGGGTTAGCATTTGAAATGTGGACCATCTCTTTACTAAAAGTTGTCTGTGAAAGGGTTATACGAGGATAACATCGTGGCTTTACATGTCTATTTTATAGGTACAAATTAGTGTATACGACCAGGACAAAATATTGAAAATATGATTATGGGGTGCAGTTTTTCTATATGGGATGTTCGAAAGCATATGCTGCATTTGAGGCCAAGCCTGTATCTCATGTGGCACAATAAAAATATGCCAACTATACGGTATTCCCTCCCAAAGGGCATTGCTGGAAATATTTGCCTATAGGACACATCGAATTCAATAGCCAGTTGGAACTGGACACACTTGGCTGAAAATGTGCAGCTATTGTTCTGCTGTCAATCGAACAGCTAAGGCAAGTAACATCACAATATAATATGATTATAGATATTAGAAGGACATGTACACATACCGGAAGACCTGGAAATTTTTGGAATTGCACTATGTGGATATCCTTGAGCCATGTCATCTGAATCCCTGAATCTGAGTATCAGCAACCATGCAGCCACAGTGCAAATAATCAATGCTATAACAGTGGATAGAACAGCAATGGCAATTACGCTCCCATTCACTTTTCTTTTGGGTCTTCCTACATCAACCCCCAGGGGCTTGATTGCCCTTGCATTTCTGCTGTTGCCGAATGCACCAGCATTTGGTGCTGAAGGCGGAGAAGGAGGAAGCCCTGAACAAAATACAAATCTTTGGTGAAACTCTTAGTGCAGAAGTTCAAAATGCTCAACACTGAGATATGATGAGCATGCCGCACTGAATCCACTGATGTTTATGAGATCAATCAAATGACTACAGTATACAAAAAATAGCTGGTAGCATTGACCAACTACAAATAACCAAATAAGAGAGTCCAAGGACACAAGCAAAGAATGCATACCTGGATAGACAACATAGAGAATCTCATAGTCCCCAAAAACTGACGGTTTGAGAGAAATCTTTTTGCTCCACAAGCTTTGGAATGTCGACAAGGCAGTAGCTTTATCAAAATTCACATGCATTGGTACCAGATGCACAAGAACTACTGTCTTGTCAGGTTGATCGCCAGCCACATTTGCACCCATAACACGAACCTGCCGCCGTGCCATGTTTACCCCAGATCCCACTTCATCAGCAAAGTCCGAAACTAACGGAAAGAATGAATAAAGGTCCACACTTAAACGGATTCCAACTTTAATTGGTAGAACACAAGCACATGGAGCTCCCGCGGGTGGATCCGTTAGAGGCTCTGGGCACACTAACGATTTGCAATCTGCATATTAACACTTCACTAGGTAAGAATCATCAGTATTACCCAATATGCACAGATCCAGTATATAAAGTTTGAAAGGACAAAAGTATGAGAATACATAAAGATAAATGTACCTAAATTAGGTGGTGGTGGGGGCAATGTCCAAATAGGATGAGTTGATGGTGCTTTGGGTTCTGTTTCAGGAGGAATTGGTGGAAGAGTAGGAGAAACATGAGGTCCTGAAAATGACTGAAGCTTCAAAGATCTGTACTGAAATCAGGAGACAAATACTAAACAAGGCAAAGCAAGAAGGCTTGAAAGTACTTTTGCTGCCATTAGAGGGGTCCTTTGGTGACACCGGTGGAGGAGATGGAGGATGCACATGGAGGTTTGGATGGCCTGGACAGGAAAAAAAATGAAAGTCTTAGTAGTATGAAATGAAGCCAATGTTTTTTTTTCAGAAAATGAAACCAATGTTTTATAGAAGGAAGAACTACCATTACCTTGAATCATCGGCGGAGGTGTATGATTTTGCCTTTTAGCCCCAACCTTCTGTGGAGGTTGAGCTCGCAAGACCTCGGGACCTATAACACTGAACTTTTGAGAATCTTAACACTCACAATAGATAATAGCTAGGTTTTTCAAGAGGATTATGCTGAACCTTGAGCATGAGGTGGTGGGTAAGATGGGGAAAATGACGGATGTTCTCCTTTAGTTGGTGTCGGAGGATGAGATCTGCTAGTGGGTGCTGGTTTTGGAGCTACCCCTAACGATGGGGGTTGAGCATGCGGAACCGTTGATGCATTCCTCGGGAGTGTAGGCATATTTGTGTTGTGGGGCAGAGGACTAGCTGCAGGCGCAAACCCTGAAATGAGGAATTTCAGTAGTCAAGATACATTGTCTTTCACAAACAAGCTGACAATTTTATTTAATTTTTTGAGATTACCTCTAATTGGTGATTTGTGAACCGGTGCAGTACTAGGTTCCTTTGGTGGAGGTGCACGTTGAATGTCATGGTTCTTACCACTTGCAGGAGGGGAAATATTTGCTGGGGGTGTCGTGTTTCCTACAATAAACATGGAGTTCAATATCTAAGAACAAATGACATGTAAGAACATTGTCAAACAAATAGCAACAGAATTTTTTTTAATACTCACCACTGTTATGCTCAGCATTTGGAGCTTGTGCTTGTTGTGGAGGTGCGTGTGCGATAATAGGTGGTGAAATTGGAGGTTTAACATGTTCCGGAGGAACTACTAAGAAGAACGGTAAATGGTAAAACATATGCAACTTGTCAAATTTGATCTATCCCATGTAAGTAATTTACCTGGAGTGGAAGGAGGAACTGCCGGGAAAATGCCTTCAGGTGGTGGATATGGAGGGGCATCATTACCTAGAGAGGGAGAATGCAGGAGTGAATAATGAAGGAATGCACATATTTGCACAATGGTTGTGAACATTTGGCACATCAAGAATTCAGAAACCTAAGCTTATGAATAGTTACTAGCAGAATATACACCTGATCCAATTGGTCTACCTGGTTGATTGTTCACAGAAGGCGGAGGCGCTAGTGGCACATTAGGCTTCACAGCCACAGATGGAGTAGGAGCCTGAGCTGTAGATAGTGAAGGAGGAGGCACTAGTGGCACATTAGGCTTCACAGCCACATATGGAGTCGGAGCCTGAACTGAAGGTAGTGAAGCAGGAGGTGCTAGTGGCAGATTAGGCTTCACACCCACAGATGGAGTAGGAGCCTGGACTGAAGGCAGCAATGCAGGTGACCCAGGACGTATTGGTGTGGGATTTCCAGCTGCAGCTTGCGGCGGAGGAGCTGCTGCCGGCGGCACCACCTCAGTAACAGCAGGAGGAGGAGCAGGCTCAACTGGAGGAGACACAGACACAACCGGAGGAGGCACAGACTCAGCTGGAGGAGATGCAGACACGACTGGAGGCGGCGCAGACTCGACCGGAGGAGGCGCATTGTAACCTACATAAAATTCAGTTAGTGATGCACACATCAGGGCTGGAAATGCCATATATAACTGAATGTGAGCTACCTTTAGGGGGGACTACCGGAGCCGGTGCGGCCTGCGGTTCAGCCGGAACTGCAGGGCTAACAGCCCCCTTCTGGGGGGGAGGGCTTGCTGATGGAGTAGGGGGTGCTGCAACAGATCAATGTAAGGGCCTGCACATCAATGTCGCTGATGATATTTGAAAATTCATAGCTACCTGCTGGAAGAGTTACTGGACCGAGGGCGAATGAAGGTCCAGGAGGACTAGAGGCTTGTCCTTCATCGGCAGGCGAACTACCCACCACGGGAGCAGGCGCCAGATCAGTACCTGGAGTAGCGTGAAGAACACAGGTTCAAGGGACAAGTAAAGTGTGTAGCCTACACTAATAACTGTGCAATAACTAAGCTCAGAGTTTAGTGGAGCATCAGACAATCTACAGGTTGCTATCGGAGGCAAATCTTCAGTGTCTTTTCAGCACAAAAGTTGCAAAGCAAGAGCAATTATTGCAAGTATGCAACATGAAAATGGCACATAGTGATGCATCATCCGACGCAAGCGGCCAAAAATTATTAATTGTTGTTGCAAGATTACGGCCAAAAACAGAGGTAGATGAGGCAGCAAGCACATGTGACGCAATTAAAGTGGCTCGCAGTTGCGGTGACAGCCAAAGACAGACAGGGAAACGGGAAACGCCAAGACGCCGACATTGCGCCGTCCCTCTTGATGGAAATTCAGAAGTGATGAGCACATGCTCTTAATTCTGTCTAGCTTCAGAAAACTCTCCTGTGGTTTGCTCAAATCCTGAATAAAAAACAGTGAACTGCGGTTTCCTGGCCACAGATCAGCTGACCAGCCTGCGCATTCGCAGAAATTTGTTGAATCCGCAAGTTTCCCCATCAAATTGCTCAGCCGAGGAGGAAAAAGGGGGGAAATATCATGGAGAAACAAGCAAGCATTCGCATTGTCCGGCAGCGACACATCAGTTGATCCCCAATTTCTCACCCAAACTAACTACACCATGAAACCTGGAGAGAAGAGGAGAAGAAAGAAGCGACGCTTGAGCAATGCTAAAACACTTGTCACCTGTGGATCCAAGAACGGAAGCGAGAAGCAGCACCACCGCGCAAGCAAGACGCCGCATCTCGCCGTCGCCCGAACGCACAAGCTCGTAGCAAGAGCAGACGCAGAAGCAAGGGGGATCACAGCCACCACGGTTCAGTCGCGGCGCCGCACCCGCAAGAAGCCCTTAGAGCGCCTGAAAACGAGGGAGCCCGACCGCCATTTCGGCAGCACGCCATGAGCAATCACAGGCCCACGTGCGGAGGGAAGGGAGGGCGTAGTGAAGAGGAGCGCGAGGGAGGGG
>CBMN010052900.1:0-10151 GCA_000582825.1 Hordeum pubiflorum
CCTATACTTGTGGGTCATCAGGTAGATGTTCTTATTTTTTGATATAAATATGGTCAAACTTTTTGTAGTTTGACTTTGACCAAATCTTATATGCAGACTAAAAAGAAATGGAGGGAGTACATGATCCATTCTTGAGGTATTTCCTTGCCGTGGAGGACTATTTCTGGGATTTCTTCGTCTTGCGTTGGCATCTACTCCGCAATGAACTCTGCCAGGGCTGTGCTCTGTATGGTTGCTGTTCTTTCAAAACTCACGTCAAAGCTAGCCAGCTCCAACACCCACTCGACAATCCTACCGGTTGCCTATGGATTCCTCAGAATGCGTTGCAATGGAAAATGAGTGACGACAGTGATGTGATGTGCTTGGAAGTAGTGGCGCAGCTTCTGAAAGGCAATGAGAAGGAGGAAAAGTAGTTTGTGCACCTAGAGTACCTTGACCTAGCCCCCTGCAGGAGAGAGCTAACAAAGTACACTGGTCGCCGCACCATCTTGTTCTTTGGCACAGTCTGTTGCTCTACCTTTTGCGCCGTGCTTGTGTTGTCGGCTCCCTAGTGTGCCGGGGCTGACTCTGGTTTTCCGGTTGTCGGCTCAGGGGTTGCTGCTTCATCCTCCTCAGATTCCCTGTCTGCCACCAGTGCAACACTAACCACTTGGCTCGTAGCCGCCAAGTATAGCATCAACGGTTCTTCTGGTTTAGGCGCGACTAAGATAGGCATTGACGAAAGGTATTTCTTCAAATCTTGTAGCGCTGCCTCCACTTCTGGAGTCCATGTCATTGGGCCTGCCTTCTTCAGGATTTTGAAAAACGGCAGGGTGCGCTCTGCAGATTTGGAAATGAACCTGCTGAGGGCGGCAATGCAGCCCGCCAAGCGGCGTACGTCCTTGACACGCTTTGGTGCCTCCAACTGCTCGATTGCCTTAATCTTGGCGGGGTTGGCTTCTATCCCGTGCTGAGGCACAATGAACCCGAGGAGCTTTCCGGATGGGACTCCAAACACACACTTCTCGGGGTTNAGCTTCAAGTTGATCTTGCGCAGGTTTGCAAAGGTTTCTTCTAGGTCTTGAATCAACGTGGCCTTGTCCTTGGTCTTGACTACAATGTCATCCATGTATGCCTCCACATTTCTGTGCAATTGCGGCCCAAAACCAATCCGGACGGCCCTTGCAAATGTTGAGCCAACACTCTTCATCCCAAATGTCATGCGCTTAAAGCAGTACATGCCGCGAGGAGTAATGAATGATGTTTTCTCTTTGTCTTCCTTGGCCATGAAGATCTGATGGTAACCAGAGTATGCGTCAAGTAAAGACAACAGGTCGCAGCCAGCAGTTGAATCCACTATCTGATTGATGCGCGGCAAGGGGAAAGGGTCCTTCGGGCAAGCCTTATTGACATCACTGAAGTCGATGCAAAGTCTCCACTTCCCGTTCGCCTTGCGCACTACTATAGGGTTTGCCAACCAGGTTGGGTGGATCACACCTCTGATGAGGCTTGCTGCTTCCAGTTTCTTGATCTCTTTGACAATAAACTCTTGTCGCTCCAGGGCTTGTTTCCGGACCTTCTGCTTGACGGGGCGTGCATGAGGGAAAACGGCAAGGTGGTGCTCGATCACCTCCTTGGGAACACCGGGGATGTCGGATGGTTGCGAAGCAAACATATCGACATTCTCCCGCAGGAAGGAGACGAGCGTGTTTTCCTATTTACTATCGAGTGTGGCACTTATGGTGAAAGTGTCGCCCTCGCCGTTCTGCTGTGCAGCCACTTGCTTCATCTTGGGAACGGTCACCTTGTTTTTCTTTCTCCTGGCGGCAGAGGTCTCTGGTANNTCCTCGACGGGCGTGCTGCACTCCGTGCCGTTCTTCCCAGAGTCCTTACGAGATTTGTCGGAACTATTGCTCTTATCCTCCCCATGGGAGCTTCATCGGCAGGAGTGAGTGCCTTGTCGGCAGACGCTGCCACTGCCTCCCAAAAGAGCTTGTCGACGCAGAGGATTGCGTCTTTGTTGTCAGCGTGGATGGTGATGACGCTCATCAGCCCTAGAATCCTTTGTGTCCTGAAGTTGAGCTTGGTACCAAATGTGACCGACAGAGTTATCTTCCCCTTAGGTTGAGATCTTCCCGGGTTCACCCCTTGGAAGGACCCTGTTGGTTTGAGATCCGAGTTGGGAATTTGCAGCCCTTTGATCATGTCAGGTGATATCAGATTCAGACCGGCTCCACTATCGACCAACATCTTCGTGACCTTGAGGTTGCGGATCGTATGTGATCCCAATAACGGCACACACCCGACAACAGTGATGCGGTCAGGGTGATCGCCAGCATAAAAATGATGGGATTGTTGGACCATTTGAGGGGTTTCCTTGCCTCTACCACTAACTCAGCCCGTTGATTTCACGGGCCCACCACTTGAGCTGCCGGTGGGAGGAGTGCAAAGATGCGGCTCCGTCAACACACATAGCATCCATAACCTTATGGAATTCTTGACCATCAGATCCCTCTTCATCTCCATCCTCATCATCGTCTTCATCATCAGACTTCTTGTCTCGGCCCCTAACAGGCTTCTCTTTCTGCTGCTTGGCCTTGTCGGGGCGGCCGCGACGGCCACCACAGTTCTTCTTGCCGGAGCCATCCGCACCATCTTAGCCCTTCTCCTTGTCACGCCTTTTGTACTCTTGCTTCTGCTTCTCCGTAAGCTGTTCTACTTGGCGGCATTCAGTGATGTCATGGCTCTTAGTGACGTGGATCTTGCAGTATGGCCTGCCGGCCTTTTCTCCTGCCACAGCCTCTTCGTCTCCGGAGCAGGTGGCAACCTTCTTGCCGGATCCTTCGGACTTGGCCTTCTTGTCGGTGTTAGAGTTGCCGGTCCCTTCGACGACCATGACTGCTTTGCCCTTTCACTTTCGGTTGCGCTTCCGGCCCTTTTTCTTGGAGGTAGATGCATCTTCGTCGTCGTCAGAGTCGACTTCTGCACTAGCATCCTCTCCGGGGAGTCTTCTCCCCACTTCAACACACGCACACTTATCAGCCAAGGCGTAGAGCTCGACGACATCCCGCACCTTTTTTTGATGCTCATCTCTTCGTGCATCCGCCGGTTGCCCACATTTGTATGGAACGCCAAAATCACTGCGGAAGGATGGATGTCGGGGTTGTTGTGCTGTACGTGGCTGAACCTTTGGATGTACTTGCGGAGGGATTCGCCATCTCTCTGGGGAAGCACATGCAGATCGCTGGGCTGCCCTGGGAGTTTGTAGCCCCCATTGTATGCGCCAACAAACTGGTTGCACAGATCCACCCAAGAGGAAATGGACCCCCCCGGCAAGTTCATCAGCCAACTCCTCACATTTGGCTTGAGCGCCAATGGGAAGTAGTTGGCGAACACTTTCTCATCGTGTCCCCCGGCGGCCTTTACAGCAATGGTCTAGATGCCGAGGAACTCAGATGGGCTGATCTTGTCATCGTAATTATCGGGCAGTTCAGGCTTGAAGGCTCTGCTCGAGGGCCAGCGGACTTGCCGCAGCTCATGAGTGAACGACGGCAAACCTACCTTATAAGGTAAGTTGTCGGGAACCCCTAGCGCGGGCTCGCCGATGGCTGGGTCCGCACGGTCGTTCGATCATCGATGCGTCTCCCCTCGCCTCTTGATGGTGGTGCGGGCGTCCTCCTTGTGCCTGTCGTTCAAGACTTGGCGCTGATCTCGTTGTGGTCGCGAATTCGTCGATGCGTAGGACACTTCGTCCTGCACGTCGGTCCGATGAGAGGCTTGTTGCTGTTGTGGGGGCGACTGGACCATGTGTGCCCCGCCAACGTCGCGCCCGGCGGTAGGCCTCGCGGGAGCCATGTGGCGCGTGCATGAGGGACCTTCCACGTCCGGCTTGTCATGGTTTGCGAAGCTTAGCAGGCTCTGTATGGTCGCTCTCCAGTCCTCCGTCTTCTCTGGCACAGGCGGAAAGTTCAGCAGTAGCTGGGCCTGTGCCAGGGATTCCTCCAAGGTCTTGGGCATGGAGCGGTGCGAGGCGTGGGTGGCGTTCTTGCTCATGACGGAGTCAGGGAGAGCACTCCCACATCCCGTTGCTTGTCATCCATCTTCTCCAGGAGGCTGACGAGGAGCTTGTCCCAGCGCGTTGTGGCAGTGATGCATAGGGGACTTGTCTGCACGCCGTCCGGGGTCGCCACCCTGGGAGCATTGGTCACGGAGGAGGTCCCGTTGCCGCCACTGTTGCTGCCGCAGCTGGTGCTGCCTTTGCGGATGTTGTCGCCGCAGTGTTGTCACCGGTCGCTGCCGGCGCGTCTCACGCTGTCACGACGGCAGGGTCTGGGTCGCAGCTCCTGGAACTCCGCGCGCTGCTGTGGCTACGCTCGCCGGTGTGGTGAGCGCAGGGGTCGCCTCCGTCATCTCTGCCAGTGACCGCCTGTGAGGGCAGCTTGGACGAAGTCGGCGCAGGTGTCGACGTGCCCTTTGCCCTCTTGGGAGGTATGGGTGTCGATGAAATTGTAGGTGTTGACACACAAAAATAAGCGAAGGTTCACGCACCGGAACCCCCTACCTGGCGCGCCAAAGATGTCGGGCGTACGACGATCAATGGAACCAGTGGGGTCCCTTTTCGGTTTAACCGCCGGGTTCTCGGGCACAAATAGCATCACCGATCCATGCGTGCTCAGGGGTTTAGATAGGTTCGGGTCGCTCGGGAGCATAAAACCCTACATCCTTTGTTTGGCGGATTATGTGAGTTCATAGTACAAGAGCGCTACAGCCCGGCAAGGGGTGCTCTAGGTGTGCGGCTACGCCTGCCAATGAACAAGGTGTCGACCTTTCTAATGGTAGCCACGGGCCTCATTTTATAGACTAAGGGGCTACCACAGTGGCTAAAATGGTAATTACATGGGTAAACAATGTACACTATAGCTGCCAAAACTACTGGCAAGAGCTATATTGGGAAATACCTAGTTGATGTAGGCAGTCAGCCTAGCAATGTGGAGCGACGGCTTGGCAGGCGGACATCTTGTTGGGAGCGCTCGTAGCCGGGTGTTCTCTACCGGCAAGAGGCTTGCCGGTTGCTTCGGTCTTGGCTTGATGTTGCTTGGAGGTTGGCATTCGTCTGGCAAGTTCTTGCCGGTCTGGAGGCCGCGACCATCTGTGTACAAGTCCGAGTACTAAGACGCCCCGTTTCTTAGTAAACCAACACTGAGTTCCTCTGGTAACCAATTCTTCTAGTGTGAACAGCAGCATAAAAAGAGTACAAGAAATCCAGCAAGTTGTGAGGAAAATACAGCTCCATGACCATCTCATGAGAGTTAACCTGTGTAAAAGAGAGATGTCCACTATGCACCCCATTGAGAAGATTGTTTGCAGCCTTTTCAACCATCTAAACATGTTCATTCCAAAGCCTCAAACCATCATGATGACCAAAATCTTCTATTTGAATACCATCCATCATAGAGGGCCCCTCATAACCTGTAAATTGTATGTAGCTAAAACCCTGATAAGGTGCTGGTACTGGGGGTAGAACAGGCCATGCCCCCAACCCTGCTAAGGAGAAGCAAGAGTAGGATTTGGTGTTGCCTCCCAGGCATTAGCAACATTTTCCATTTGCAAAACCTGAGCATCATGTTGAGCCTGTTGCATAGCATTCAGAAAATGGCGGCTAGTCTGGATGTGGAGAATCCCCCATAGGTGGAACTTCATCTTCATTTCCTAGAAAACCTTGACTAGCATCTCTTCCATTGAGCACATACACAGGTACAGCCTAGGATTGCCCCAAGCCACTGATATCTGTAAATCTCGTAACAATAAGACTGTAAGGGACCAGCACAAGTTCATTAATCATCACTCTAACTAGCACCCGCGACTTCTTGTAGCCAGGCCTATGCCAAAACATGCATCTACCAAAACAGGACACGACTTTGATAATGTAGTGCTCAGTTTGATAGTTGAGCGGAAACCCTAGCAACATTACCCACACTTCTCTATCAATCACCGACCGCCGCATATTAGGCCCTTAATCATGGCACAATAAATAGAAAGTGGAAGGCTCATCCAGAGCTTGTTCCCTCAAATCAACCATGGCTTCTCTAATTAAGCGATCAGTAAAACGAACCAGACCCACACAGAAGGGATAAATTTTCCATCTAAAGTTTCCGCACCATGGTCATCTGCTAAAACCCTCCTAACCTCAGCTAACACAACTTCCCATTGTAGATCTGGCGAGGATGGAACAACAAATGCCAATGCTTGCTGAGCATGATTGAGCAGCAGCTTGTCGATGAGCACCATGTTCCTCTGCAGCCGGCAATGTGGACTCTGCTAGATGTTCATCACCCCCGGCACAAACTGGTATGCCATCACTGGAATAGTGGCCATTGCTATGGTTGCCGAGCGCTGGAGAGTACTAGGATCCACATATGATGGGGACGACGCCAAGGAGATGAGCTGGAACCGACTAGAATCGCCGGACGAATGAGTAGAGGGAGGATGGACTTGGGCAGGGAGGTGGTAATGGTCTGACGGCCTGTCAGTGATTAGACTGAAGGAGATGGAACGACCGGGGTAGTATCAAAAACTAGCAAGACCGGTGGGATAATATCCTTTATCTTATTCTTTGCAATCCATCTTTTTCCCCAACGTGCCCCTGAGAATCCGTGATGCTCTGTTTTGGTTGCCAAACCTTCCGCTACGCCGTTTTCTGGTCAAACAAAAAAAAATTGAAGGAGCTACACTCTTGCCATCTTTTTGTATCCAATCTATGGGCTTGCGATTTATCTGAGTCAAGCACTCCCAGGCCATATGGCCCAACCGACGACAAGAGTGACACCTAAGCCCAATAGTGCGTGCCCTTTTCTGGTGACCGAATGATAAACATTGAGTGCAATAATTTTTTCTTCAGCCAAATCATCGTAAAGATCACAAGTATAACCAAGGCAGATACAACTTGAACAAGAAATACCTAGTCATTTGGAGGCAACATGACCCCTACGAAAGCAGGTCTCACACCTATTAAATTTGGAATAAATAAAATCCTTGGATGGAACGGACTTGATATTTGTACACTTCGTAACTTGATCGTTTGAATACCCCGCCTGCCCAAAATCCAGGATAGCCTCCAATGTATCCAGCGGAATAGTATCCCAATAATTTTGCTCGAAGTCAGTACCTTCAAAACATTTATAGTTTTCAGCAACATAAATCGAGTCACACGATTGGATCGTAAAATTGCCAAACATCAGTTTCTCAGGGGACGGAATCTAAATCGAAGTAGAAGCCCAAGACGTGGAATAAGGAATATTTGCACCAAAACCAAATTTGGCCAATTAGAGGCAGCCAATGGATCTGCATGGGCGTTTTGACGTAAAAAATTAAGAGATGACTTGATTGCCATAGGAGTTCTAGCCATCACCTCCGGGATATCATGGTCCAGGTGCCACTTGTCATCATCAAAAGAGTAATATACTTAATTCTTAAACAGTCTGAAGTGACAAACAAAATTTGGCCAAATTCTATCCTTCAAACCATAGATATAGTGTCCCACACGATTAGATGCAACTGAAAACTTGAAGCTCCTCGAGCCCAATTGCAGAACCTTGAAACCCAATGCATTACCACCAATGCAACATTGTAAAGCAATTTCAACAGCCTCCTCGGAAAGAGTGAAAGATGCCAAAGAGAAAGAAACCACCAACAAAAATTCCTTGGTACCCATAGAAGGGTCGAAATGAACCGTAGATCCAAACCTAGCACGAACCTGATTTTCCACCTTGATGCCTGGGGCAAAGTCCCAGTGGAGAAGACTTGCCATCTAGAGATCCTGAGAGGCTTCTTAGAGGATGTAGATCGTAGCACGAAGGCTAGATCCAAGGTCGCCATGGGAGAGGTGGGAGGAGGGTGGGAGGTGTAGGACACCATTCCCCTCTACTTTGTTCCTAAGGCATACCCATGTTGCAAGCACATAAAATTCTGAAAGCAAAACAAGCACTTGAGAAATGAGAACCACATGCTGCAGGGCATGCAGCGAGTACACTGAGTTTGGTGTTTGTGCCCTGGTAAGTGCAAATGAGCAAGGGTTGCGGTCCTTGGTCTCTCACGGCAGGTAACTGGTCCGGTAAAGGAACTGAAAGTACCCACACCTATTTTCCCAAAGAGGTCACGTTGGGTTATCGAACATGCAAGAGGAAGGTTCCCTTGAAGCGATGGTCTCTAGCAAGATTCTGTCAAAGAAATAATTCAAGCTTTTGACTAGATCAATCAAGCTAGTTGTGATGGAACACTTATAATAAAAATAGGTACGAGTATGACGTCTTAATGCTTACAACCATGTATTTGCGTTGGGATCAAATATGATCTTAATTTATGTGCTCGAACTCACCCATCGAGATGTGCTTATTATAAACCAAAGTGGGGATGTGTCCAAATAACATCTTGTCTGGCACGAGTCTTGCATCAAGAATCAGTTGTCGAATCGAAGGCCCTATCCGTCACGCGTGGTTTCCTCGACAATTAAGATTATAATAATCAGACAAGAGCTTTGGGCGTTTAATGACTACACCTCATGAATCCCCAAGGATTGGATCTGTGTTGCCGTACTAAACCCTTATGTCACTCGTGTTCAGAATAGCACTTCACGTTCTCCCTGCCTTAGCCTCTTCGCGGCTTAATCTCCATGATCCTGGGTACCTACAGGGATGAAGATCACGGACGATACAAGAGACATCTACGGAACAATTTTATTTCTCACATACGGGACATTAATTCAAAGCTCTTCCATTGATCCCTACAACAAATACAACCGGTTGCAAGGCCTATGCCTCAACTGATACCTTACCGAACTACTCACACATGAAGATCAGATCGCAAGAAGATACAGTGAAGAACAGATCTTGAAGATCGATTGATTGATAATATGTCTTACAATGGATGCCTTTTGCGATGCACGATTACAAGTATGATCTGGATAGGAAGCACTATGGTGGTGGTGATGGCTATGGAGATGGAAATGACGGCGGTTAGGGATGATGAGAGGGGATGAAGATGGCTCTATTCTGGCTTCGATCACGGATGTTTTGTTGACATTTCAACGTGCACTGGTGCATCGACGTGTCGTACAAACAATTTTTAACCCCTTTCCACGAAGTAAATTTAAACCGTCGCCTTGCCTGTGTGGGGGATAGGGGGTCCATCCCACACGACACAGAAATCGTCTGAGATGGTGACCGATGGTGCACACGCTGTGCCTAATATAATTGTGTGTGACGCAATAACGTATCGCACACACTATACTTTGGGCACACGTGTGGGGTTTGGGGACTAATCACACACGCCTATCACGATTGAAACACGTCTAATTGCTCTTGGAAAACAAACGGTGTTTGTCCTTTAACAGTGTGTAAAATATTAGATAAGACACACGAGCCATCATAGAAACGGTGTGTGATGTACGCATCATCGCACACGAGTTTTCTCCAAAAACCCTCTGCCATGCATGATATCACCGCACACGATTATTGAATAATTTATACGTGGGATTGATCTTTGCATCAGGCACACTTTCCTGTTGGCTCACGTGTGAGATAAGGTGTTATCGCAAATGATTAAGGAGCTCCTAGCACACGTAGAAGTGCTGCAAATCATCTACGATTTCTTATGTATCACGAATGTTTCAGTTTATATATCGTTTGCTTTTCCTATAGATCAGATGCAGTTGCGCTATGAGTTACGTGTGCTTCCTGTTCCGGATTGCACACACTTAGTTGCTTGAACCGTGTGCGCTTAAATTGCCAGGTTATTGTCAAATATCGCATTTGAATCACCCTACGAATAGCAAATTCGCCACAAGATGGAGTCGAACAAATAGTGTCAACATGAAGAACATTCATCTTAATTCGCCACAATATGCAATTGAACAAATAGTGTCCACAGGAAGACCATTCATGAAAATTCGCCACAATATGCAATTGAACAAATAGTGTCCATAGGAAGAACATTCATCAACATTCACAACAATATGCAAATGAACAAATGCTAGCTAAATTCCACAGATGTATGGACATATGCAGTACATAATCATAGGGTATGAAATACGAAGACATCATCACCACCAGACCACATCCTCATCTATATTACATCGATGGAGGTAGTTGCAACAACTTGGCTAGCATGGAGATGGT
>CBMN010053004.1:0-19750 GCA_000582825.1 Hordeum pubiflorum
TCGGCGGCGACGGGGCTCGGGGAGGAGCTCGGGCCGGGGGAAGAGGAGCTCGGCGGCGACGGGGCTCAGGACGACGGGGCTCGGGGACGGCGACGGGGACGGCTGACGGGCCGGGGGGAGGAGGAGCTCGGGCCGGGGGCGCTTGGATGGGGGAGAAGCGGTGAGAAGCGAGTCTTCGCCCGCTTGTCGCTTCTCTTCGATTTTACGAAGAAAGGGAGAAGCGCGACTGGGAGACGCGGTGGAGAAGTGACCGTGTGTTTGGTTGCGGGATCAGTGGGTTGGAATGGCTCCAACCCACGTTTTGGGGACGGCTCCAACCCAGGTGACTTGTTTGGTTGCGAGAATGGGTTCGATCCGTTTTCTGTTTGGTTGGAGGAATGAGGTAGGGTTGGATCCATCCCGTTTTCTGTTTGGATGGATGGATGGAATCAGAACCTGGATATGGTCACCTTTCCATTGAATTGGTGAGGTTACCCTCCAAACATATAATTTGTGCACACAGTATTATTTCATCAATAATATTTCATATAATTCTCACACATGAAAATTTCATTACCAACTCCAAAATTTTGAGCAACCAACATATAATTTGTGCTCAACACATATCAATATTTCATAGGCTTGCACCATGCATCAAGGAACAGCACACAAAATAATATAATAGGCACATATAAAGTCTTTGCCATACCAATATTAAGTCTGATGCTTGCACAATGCATCAAGTTCAAGCCTTACACAATATATAGCAAGTTCAAGGCTTCCACATAGCAAGGTACTAGCGTACTTAGACCACTAAAGTTCTATGTGGTACTAACAAAAGAACTGTCCTATGATTACAACTTACCCTTACTGATCAGGAGCATGGTAGTTGTCAGCAATGTGCTTTGCAACCCAATTGAGTTTATGTTGAAAAGGCAAGGAGTTGAAAGCTCTTGCTATGTGAGGATGTTCGACCAAGTAGGAATGATAGAAGGATAAGTGAGTCGAATCGAAACCAGGCATACCCATCACGTTGTCATACAAATCAGACGGCACATCATTGTCAGATTTCCCCGCTTCCTTTATCGCCTTGGCTAACTTGACACTTCCCCATTTAATTGCAGCCACCAATGGATCTTGGTCAGTCATGGCCCTCTTCTTGCCCTTGTCCTTCTTCTTAGGATTGGTGGCCTTGGTAGCCGATGAAGTTGCATTGTCATCATGAGATCCACCCCTATCACTTTGTACCTCCATCCTCTGCACCTCAGCGTCCCAGTCATTTGTACTTTCTTCCTGTGTACCTAGAGGCACACTTGAGTCCTTTGCAAACTTGCCTGTAGCCATGGTACTCCCAAATATTGTGTTCATCTCCATAAAGTATTGAATAGGCTTGTTTAGATATTCAGCATCAGACTTGTGATCCTACAATAATATATGTACAATTTTAGCAAGGTTAATTCAGCAACTATTTTAGTGTATGTGAGAAGTAACAATTCAGCAACTGTACACTGCAGGATAGTGATTTTATGCACAGTTAACATATTCTACACTCTATACGTGAAAGACCTCTTCACGTCGCAGAATTTAGGACTAGACTGGTGAACGAAGCCTACACACAGAATGTACTAATGCGACGAGATGGTGTGCTGTGACCTCCAACAACTGTAGCTGGTTTTGGTGTTTCAAGCTGGGAGTTCTGAGTTGTAACCTAATTCAATAAGCTGTGCTGCTGTGGAGCGGGAGCCGTTGATACTAAATGCATGCTCTTACAAATCTGAAATCTCAGCTTATATCTAGAAATGTTACCATTACCTGCCTGTATGGTTGTATGGGAGATATGTGTTGAGAAAGTATACATGCTCTGATTGGAAAATTTCCAGTGTGCTGCTTCATGTGAGTTCACGTCCAGCATCTTACTGCTTTAACTTTGTGGAATAACCAACGAATTTCTACCATGCCGAGCACAGACTAATGACAGCATAGACCAAATGCATTCTCCTATATTATTTCTTGCACAAGACAACACCTGTTCTATGTTTTTATTGTTCATTAGTGATTTCTACACTCTATATTATTTCTTCAAATATTATCAGTTCAAGATAGTACAGGATAGATGGTACAAACATGCATTCCTAAAACATGATAGGCTGTGAGAGCTTAGATGTTAAAAGATGCCAGAGCAAGCTACACCGCATTTCTTAATAGCAATACCATGATAGATAGGATTGATCCATATATAGACAAATAAACCTTCTACGGATAAATGTTATAGCTAGAGTGCAAGGTAACTGCATTTGATATGGTTAAACAAGGCCAACATATATGCCTACAGTACAGCAAATGTACCTTAATATGATTGTTGTAGTGCTCATCATCAAGAGTTATAGTGTAGGTATCTTCATCCCAACCAGCACCACTCAACCCACGAAGGTCACATATTTTACGAAACTTCTTTTGCCATGTCTTAAGGTGGTTCTTAACCTGATCACCACTGCGCACAATGCCAAATTTCTGTTGGAGAGCCTTTGCACACCCATTGTAGTGAACCATCTTGAAGGTGGATGAAGTCTTGGTGCCACTAACCACTAAATTGGCAAGGTATTCAAGCATGTAGGCTGACCAAGTTGGAGCCCAAGTAGCATGACCAGTAGTCCCTGCAACACCCTCAGAATCCATTCCCCTACAAAATTGACAATGCAATATATGTCCTCAAATAATAATGCCAATAAAGTAGGAATCAATGTTTAGGAATATGTCCTAAAATAAAATTTCAGCCATCGAATACAATTATTACATTGTGCAATCAAATAAAATTACAAGGGCTGCCCATGGCTTAGACGGTCTAACCACATTTGCTTAGCCAAGCCTTCCCTAAATGCTAGCATAATTGCGCTCTCACTTGCTGTCCCAGTATACGAGATGTGTTGGGTGTCCTCATCGCTGTCACTTGGTATATTGAATTCATCACTCCCATCTTCTATCACCCAATTATGAATGATGCAGCAGGCAACAACAATATCAACTTGAGTTTCATAAGGAAAAAAAGGAGAGGCATCATCAAGTACTTTGAATCTCCTTTTTAGTGCTCCAAATGCTTGCTTTACTATGATTCTCAACGAGCAGTGCCTACGATTGAACAATTCCTTCTCATTTTGCACCGGATTTCTCCCCCATTCATTCAAGTGGTACCGTACAGCCCGAAAAGGGGGTAAAAATCCAGGTTTTGCTCCATATCCAGCATCAACTAGGTAATATTTACCTAACATATGATGCATAGTTAGGTTACATCTTAATGAAGCATTAGTTTTGATGAATAAATTTATGGACAAGGCATAGGTTAATCTATTTACCTTGTGGCACACGAAGGCCACCCTCACGTGCTAAAGCATCACGTAAAACAAGTGCATCATGTGCTGTCCCCTCCCATCCGGCCAACACATAGGTGAACTTTTGGTCAAAATCTACGGCTGCCAATACATTTTGAGTACAATGCTTGTATCTACCACGAAAAGCATGTTGCATTTCCTTTGGAATGGTGGCTCTTATATGTGTACCATCAAGTGCTCCTATACAATCCTACGTGATGTTTAAAGAAGTCAATTAGGTTTGGCAAAAAAATAAATTTAGAATATGACATAAGGTTTAGCTTCACACCTTAAAAGTATGGATACCACCTTGTGTCTCCTTCAATTTTAGCTGGAGTGTCCAATGAAGGGGGCCTAATGTAATCATCTCGTAACTCACCAATATCATGAAGTACTTTGTTAAAATAACGACTAACCGTTTCTCCGGATCTACCAAAATTGGTTGCAATTACTCTATTCCTAACATTGTGCCCCACAGTATGCACAAACATTGCCACTTGCTCCTCAACACACATATGAACGGTATCTTCAAGTAAACTACGATCTCTAAACAACTTGCAAAACCTAAAGAAACGTGCTTTGTTCATTCTCAACATGTTTACACAAGTTGTGTCATTCCTCCAGATTTTGTCATTGAGGTATTCCATTCTCTTGCTATCCCTTTCATATATTGGTGCATAAGTAATCCCTTCCCTTCTTGCAACTCGTTTTTTTTTTCTAGACCGAGCAACAATTGCCATGGCACACAACAACCAATGTGCAGCAACAGCAAAACACAATGTCTTGAGCCTGTTATTCATCCATATATAGCAGCAAAACATCCTCATATCATCTATATATATAGCAGCAGCAAATTGGAGCATTCTGAGCACAACACATGAGGAGAGGCGGACCTTGGGGCGGGCACGGACGGAGCTTGGGGCGGCGGCGCGGCGGAGCTCGGGCGGAGCGGGCGCGGGCGGATGTTGGCGGCGGCACGAGGCTTCGGGCGGAGCCGGCAGAGGCGGAGCCGGGGTGGCGCCGTGGCGGACCTCGAGCGGGCGGGTGCTGGCGGCTCTCCGGCGGCGGCGCGGGGCTTCGGGCGGAGCCGGGGTGGCGCCGTGGCGGACCTCGAGTGGGCGGGTGCTGGCGCGGATCCGGCGGCGGCGCGGGGCTTCGGGCGGAGCCGGCAGAGGCGGAGCCGGGGTGGCGCCGCGGCGGACCTCCAGCGGGCGGGTGCTGGCGGCTCTCCGGCGGCGGCGCGGGGCTTCGGGCGGGGCGGACTGGCGGCGCGGCGTGAAGAAGAGGTGAGGATGGGGAGCGTCGCGAGTGACTTGGCCCGACGGGAGCGGCTCCGTCTGCCGAAATCTGGCGGACGAACTCAACCCGCATCTTGGACGAATATTCTCCTGGGGTTCAACCCAACCCATCACCAACCTCCATCCAAACAACCAAAAAGCGGGTCGAACCCGGACGGGTTGGTCCCAACTCTCCAACCAAACACACGGTGAGACGTTTGGCGCGACCAGCGCTTATTTTTGTGGAGAAGCGACGCGAGAAGCGGCGCCAAACATGCCCTTACTTCTGAAAGCAATTTTCTGCTGAATTTTAGCTAATAGCAGTGCTCTTTCAACATCTTCTGGAACTTGAGCTTGTACAGCATATCTGAGTTCTTCCTTTAAATCATTGACAAACTGAGAAGTAAAGAATAACTCCCCATGGCCATCATTGTGCATGCAGATTTGGAACTGAAGTTCCTGAAGAGCAGTGAAGTATTCCTCCACTGAGCCTGTCTTCTTAAGGTCAAGTAATTCAGTAAGGGCTGATCTATAATCATCTCTACCAAACTTCTGCTCCACTGCTTGGACAAACTGCTGCCAATTGGGGTTTTTGTGCTGCTTCCTGTACACCTGCAGCCATTGAGCAGCAGCTCCATCAAAGTGAACAGAGGCCATTCGAACCCAATGCTGTGGTGGCAATTCCACCAACTGAAAGTAATCTTCACATTTGTCTTTCCAGACCACAGGGTTGTCACCTAAGAACTTTGGACAGAACACTTTGGGCACATGATGTTTTGGTAGAGGCTGAGGAGCTTTATGATCAGTGAATCCTTTCTGTGTCTGATGACTGCCTTTCATATGTGGGTGAGGCTGTTGTTTCTGTGGACCTGGAGGTTCAGAAATGTTGTGACTGTCAGACCCATGATCTGTTTCACACTGCATCTGGTGCATTGTCAGACGAGCTACAGCTCTCCCAGTTTCTTCCAATTGCTTGGCCATAAACTGTTGATCAGATGTATGCTGAGAAATCACCCTGGTACGGACCTCTAACTGCTTCTTCATGTGTTGCTGATCAACTCCTATCTCATTTACTCTTGTGAACAGTAAATCCGGATTCCAGAATCTGATCGAGCTTGGAATTCTCTCGTTCAGACTCGAATGCCATGGCGTCTAAGAGCAACTGCGTTTGGACAGATGGTTTGGGAGGAGCCGTGATGACTGATGAAAAGGAACCGAGGACGTGCCGAAGAAATCCACCGATCGATCCCGGAAGGGGTTCTACCGCCGCCTACGCCGCCGATCGAACAATCAGAACCACCGCCACCAACTACGCCGCCACGAATGAAAATCGATCTACCGCCGCCCATGCCACCTGACGTCAACCAGATCCACCGCCGCCCACGCCACCACGAAGATGGACAGATCCGATGATTCCAGGAGCCGATACCTGAGGAGTGCCGGGACGATCGCTGACGCCGCCGCCGGAAACAGGATCGCCGACGAAGCGTGCCCGAATCTGATACCAATTGTCACGACCCGTTGCCGCCGACGTGAGACAACAACCGGAGCAAATTTGGGAGGATAGGGGCGGAACGAGGAAGGATTCCTGCGTCCGTGCTTTCTCTTCTCAGTTCATTCCATAGTCTGGTCTGTTACAAAACGCATGGCTTATAGCCGAAAACGCAACCCACAGGGTGGCCCACTCGTCATGGACACATCAACACAACCCTCTACTGTATGTTTCTATTACAAGTTCGCGTACTCCTTTTTCCTGCCTTCATGTACTGGCCGGCGTCGTGACACATCCCGGACAATCAACAGGGCTGCTAAACAGAAGCACTACAAGTATGGGGTTCTGCCGCCTGAGATTGCCTTCTGCCTCCAACTTCCCGTATCAGGAAATCCTTTTACAGCAGTGGAATGGGCACTGGTCCATCGCCTGTTGCCAACGTGCGACACAGAAATGGACACTGGGGTTCCAGTTGCTGAGAATAAGGAAGCTTGTTCAAAGCTTCCACTGCTGAGTGATGACGTCGCTGCAGAACTTCTTGAAATTTTGGCACCCATCGGTCAGGAAGTCACTGCAAAATTCGACAGGGATCTTATAACAGGATTCTCCAAAGGCAACATGGATTGACTACAGGTAGACCATAGACTTACTAGATACGCTCAACCATTTCCGCCTGATCCCATCTAGGACTCCAGGGATAGTCATTTATCGGGGGCGACGTAATAGGTGTCCCATCAGCATTGCAGTGCTGCAGGTGAATCAGGAAGGCAGACGTCATTCCACAGGTTCAAAACACTGAGGATAAATTTAGAGAGCATACTTTGTAACTATTATAGAAAAGGCATATATGATGAAAACAAAACATTATTTGCTATATACCTATGTGGATCCATGGCTCTTATCACCGATTACTACTTAGGGTAGGCTACTAGAAATCAGCTAAAACTATTCCAAGCACCCGAAGCAAATAATGATATGTCAAAACCACATGTTTACTTCTTGTGTTCATTTTCAGAACAACAACCGCAGGGGGGTGTCAAAATTAGATTCTATTGCTCAATCCTCCTACATGCAGAAAGCACTACAACTAACAAAAGACCTCTGATGAACCACATAAATTACAGTTTACAAATAAGCATAACTGGTGAGGAGTCAAATAGTGACCTGAGAACTCTGCAATGTGGGGATGGGCTGTTGCTTTGGAAATTGAAGGGGGATGGCAAAGTGAACCTGCATATCACAATGTGTTCCTTGTCACTTATTAATGAACTGATTAAAAATTATAAGGCTAAAGAATAAAAAGGGACGATGCAAATTGTCAAAAAAAGGTTGCAGTAAATAACGCAAATTTATCCAAGGTGTGACATTAAACAGTTTGTAATATGCACAGACAAGCGGAAATGAAAGAAACATACTCCACAAGCATACAACTTTTAATTGTCTCAGCATAAGAATTACAGGAAATGCATCAGCATTCAGCACCAACGTTCTGAAAAAGTTGGTGACTGAATACCACATACAGCATTGTGGTGGTGTTCCACAAGAATTAGCATAGTTTCGAGATGTGTGATCCGCTTTTTCTCTCATGCCCGGTTTTGTATTCTTTGATTGTTTCTGCACTAATCTGGTTGGCTTAATATGCTCGCTAATCGAACACAATTTGTAGTCACTATATGAAAAGGGGAGTACATGCAGGCGCTCTCGTGGGCGACCGGCTACTGGAGCTCGCTCTCAGTCCACAGCGACCCAGGTTCGAGCCCTGCATCCTCTTAATTAAAAAGTGGAGGGGTGCGGTCTACTCCTTCCCGTCAAGAAAAGGGGAGTACATAAAAAAATGGATTTTTCTTTTTTTTTTCCCTGACTAATGCCATGGGATGGAAAAGGAACAAGAGGGCACTAGGGTCATGCATTCTGACATACCAGAAACGTGAAAATTCCTGAAATGGAAAGCACTGCAGCTCTCCTGCAAAAAATCTGATGCACAGATGTATGTATCGTTAGAAAACTTGACTAAATGCACAATTATGTAAGGAAAAAACAAGACCATATGAAATACCGGATCAGCCTCTATCGGTCTCCCAAAGGTAGGAGCCAATGCCTCAATAAAACGTCTTCTGGAACCAATTGAAGCTGATGCCTCAACAACCTTCAGTATAATTAACGAAGTTAATGTGAGGAACAAAAATAACCATTAAAATTATGCAAAGACAATCCCCTACTTCATGGGGTTTTTGACATCGCATAGTCATCAGCTAGGCAACAACTAGGTGCCAAGCCAACCAGTGGTGGTAACCAATAGAGAGAAAGAGTGGGTAGGAGGGCGAGACAAGCTACAGGCAGGCATATTGCCAGGCCAGAGTCACTGTCTCTCCCTCTCTCAGTTCAACTAATTAATAGATGCTTTGCTAAATGATAAGTCCATAGATTCTATGCAACCAAGCACTTGAAGTATTACGAAGGGTTGAGATGCAACCGGACAGCAAGAAAAATAATAGTATAAGACATATTGTTGTCTCCTGCATCAAATTTTGTTTCTGTTGCAGTTTCCCTCACTTTCCGTAAGACCATAGTCAGAACAAAACTTGGAACACATATTTTAGCGCAACTGAAACAGTAAACCATAGACATTCTGCAATCCCCATTCTTTCATGCCATATCTTATATGCACGGAATTGACATGAAAATTGCACAAAAACTGCAAATCAACAACAACAGCACAACTTACCAGCAGGTTAAGACTTTCTTCCAAGGCAGGAAGATATTCCGCCAAACACCTGCATGGAGAGTGCATCAGTTACAAAGTCATTTTTACTTCTTTCTGAGAAGTGTTATAATAAATGAGGACAGGGACATAACAAGCATGTTATACATCAAAACATGGTATGCAACAAGATAGCACAGAACTTAAAGGCAAGATAATCTTCATCTAGCAGTGCAGCAAGTTGACTTACATCCCATTTGACCATGGAGGGAATTTCACATCCTCAACTGAGAAAAGTGATTTCAAATCTGGTGTTGAGATTAGTTTGAGTCGTGGAGCAGAAGGAACAGAAGAGTAACTTGAACTTCTACTGATTGGAAAAATGACCTGCACAAGAAACAGGCAGTGTATTTTTCAAGTTCACAATAGAAGCTCCTATATTCTATTGTCTTGCCCAAACTATAGACAGGCAAATGAAAAGAAATGGCTAAAAGTTATATAAATGCATCAGGATGTGTCTGACACTAACATAAGAATCCTGCATAAGGTTTCTCAGTTTGTTTGCATGCAAAAATCAAATAGATACTTCTAAATAATCATATGACAGAAATCTCACATATCTAAAGAGAATACATAAATGCAGCCATAAGATTGTTATGTGTGAAATCCTTTTTTTCTCAGTTTGTAGTGTTCTGGTTAATGATATGGTGCTCTGGTCAATCTAAAATGCAAAAGGTGGTAAATTCAGTGTAACATTATTAGCATAATCATCAGGATCCTACTCTGTGCATATCTTTGTTGGAGAGCATGCCGATTAAGATTTAGCAAGTACCTACTGCCAGCTAAAATATGGTCTAGAGGCCTTCTCTGGCATTGCAAAATTTAGTGACAATATCAAATTTCAACAAGGGCTGACTAGCTGAGATTTTTCTGGTATATTGATTATCAACAAGACAATAGTTCATTATCAATGCTACCACTATTACCAAATGTTCATGTCTGCATCCATGGAACCAGTGGCTTTAGGGATTAACCTGTAGATGGATCTTTTGAGGTACTCTCCAAGGACATCCTGGCACCAGTTTGGCAAAGTCAAAGTCAACATCCAGAAGTGGTACAGCAAATTTCACCTCATCTGCCTACAAAATAGAAGAAATACATGTTGAGAGTATATACCAAATTCATTAAAAAAACGGTTGTGGAAACTTGTAAACTAGCTTACCCTATCAGTAGAAGGTACCATACAGACTTCAATACCCTGTTCAATTAGAGAGTTGTGAGAAGTCATTATTCATCCAACTTATTCAATAATAAAACTGTACTGATTGGAAGAGCAGTTGGTAATAACTAATAAGTCAGTCATGCTGCTTAATCTTTGGACATGCTTAAGATCCTTTCCTTTTCTCACTACTGAGTACTGAACAGTACCATATGAAGGTTGGTTTAAGAATAAAACCTAGAACTTACACTACACCAAAATCCCTATTTGCCGACGGCCACCCTCGGCATAGATCGAGGTAAGCCGACGGCTTTTATTTTGCCGTCGGCATACCTCAATCTATGCCGACGGTGGCCGTCGGCATAGCTTTGGCCGTCGGCAAATGGCTCCCTGGCCGTCGGCATAGCTATAGCCGTCAGCATACAGTGCCACTTGGCATTGGACTAACGGTCAGCTAACGGCGTTGGATCTATGCCGACGGCTGATATTCATAATCTATGGAAAATTCTACCCCAAATTGATATATAATTTGTATATATTTAAATTTACATAACTCAAATTGAAAATTTTAAAAATATGAAATTAAAATAATAATAAAATTAAATATATACAAATTATATATCAATTTGGGGTAGAATTTTCCATAGATTATGAATATCCATTTTGTTTCTGTTTTTGAATATGTTAAAAATGCGACATAATGTACTTTTATAAATAGGTCCTTATAGTTTGTTAAAATCAAAAGTAATTCATACTTGCATAGATTTTGACAAATTTTATATGTTTACGGATCAGAATCTTGCAATGATTCTGTTGGCATACTATTTTTCAAATTTAAATTGATTAAAATACTAGACCAAGCGGTGAGTGTTTACGCTGAAACGAGCACACCGGGAGGCAATCTCGTGCGGAAACCCTGATTCCTGCAGTTGCAAAGGAACCCCGATTTCCTTTGATCCATTGCTTCCCAAATTTCTCTTAGACCCTCTCCTATACATTTATCCCCTGGATATGCAAAAATATTGCCAAGTCATGTGCAATATTTTTCATTTAAAATTAATTCCCTTTTCTGCTAGTTAATGGGATTAAATCCAGAAAAATACTTAGACACCTCCAAAGTTCATGAAAACTAGTGGAGATGATCTTTGTGATCCTATTGACCTCTCCCAAAGATATTGGCTACAAATAAATAAATGAAATTGCATTTCCCTTTATAAAGCCAATATTCCCTTTTTAGCCCTTTTCTAAAGGAGCTACTATTTTGGTTGCTCCATTAGAGCTCAAATGAATTGGGGAAGCTCCTACCACCCAACCTATGACCATTTCTATCAAAACATGGAGTTCCCTAGTTCAAATTTTGAGCATAGCCTCCATTTGCAAATTCAGGGCAGAATAGCACTTTACAAAGGAAGTGTTATTTATATTTGCCCATTTCTCCTCAAACTTTTTGTGCAAGGTCTCATAATAATATCACCATGTTGTGCCAAGTTTTAACCCCATTGGCCAAGCCAATCTTCCTGACAAAAATCACAAAGTTTCCGGACCAATGTAGCAGTTGTAAAGGAAGTGCTAGTTGCGCTAGCCCATTTGATCTAAAATTTTGCAGAGCATCTCATATGAGCATATCATTGACCTACTCCAAAATTCAGACCATAGGTCATGTCCCAACTCCTTCTAGCCAGCACAAACACCTTCTGTGCAAATCACTTTCAGAAAATTTGTCTTTTTGATGAGAGGTGTATAAAAATCATTTTACATACAAACATTTTGTCAATTGTTAATAAAATATGGTCTAGTATTTTTGAAAAATGGAGTGGTTCAAATTTATATCAAATATTTGGTAGCTTCTTCACAAAAAACCCCAACGAAAATGAAAACTTCCTTCGGCAAACTTGTTGGCCATTCCAATATGCACACTTTTGCAAAATATGAGATCATTTGGCAAAACTATCGTTTGAAACTAGCCATAACATCGGTCATTTGGCTTGAAAGCCATGAATCTTCATTCTCGATAGCTCATTTTGAGAAGACTTTTTTAAGATATTTGCTTTATTCCAAGTTTGTTATTTTATATGGTTACTAGGACATAAATGATGATGCAACGCAAAGGTTTTACATTTTTTTGATTTTTTTTGAATTGTTTATGCCGGTTTCAAAATGCGGTCAAAACGGGGGGCATGACCGGTGATAGCTAGGGGTGGAATCTTGCAAACCTCTTGGTGGATCTATGATGAAATGACTACTTGTGTACCTAGAAATGATTTTTTGAAAAAATAAAGAGCAAACTATCAAGCACATGTAGTTCAAATTTGACCCCGTTCCAACTGAATCGGTGGAAATTTATCTTTTTGAGCAGAGGTGTATAAAAATCATTTTACATACAAACTTTTGGTCAATTGTTAATAAAATATGGTCTAGTATTTTTAAAAAATGGAGTGGTTCAAATTTACATCAAATATTTGGTAGCTTCTTCACAAAAAACCCCTACTTTCGACACTCAGAAAATGAAAAATGGATTTTTCGTGCAACATAAATGAAAACTTCCTTCGGCAAACTTATTGGACATTCCAATATGCACACTTTTGCAAAATATGAGATCATTTGGCAAAACTATCCTTTGAAACTAGCCATAACATCGGTCATTTGGCTTGAAAGCCATGAATCTTCATACTCGATTACTCATTTTGAGAAGACTTTTTTTAAAATATTTGCCTTATTCCAAGTTTGTTATTTTATATGGTTACTAGGACATAAATGATGATGCAATGCGAAGGTTTTACATTTTTTTGATTTTTTTTGAATTGTTTATGCCGGTTTCAAAATGCGGTCAAAACGGGGGGCATGACCGGACAAAGCTAGGGGTGGAATCTTGAATTTTTTTGTTTCAAATTTTTTTTTGTCAAAACAATTTTTTCCCCAAAATTTTCATAGTTTTTCATTTTCTTTGAAATTTTTGAAATTTTCATAGTTTTTCATTTTTTTTAAATTTTTTGAAAATTTCATAGTTTTTCAATTTTTTCCCCAAAATTTTCATAGTTTTTCAATTTTCATAATTTTTGAAATTTTCTTAGTTTTTTAATTTTTTTGAATTTTTTTCCAAATTTTGGACATCAACAAGGCTTAATAGGATTGATATGATACATATATCAACAAGTGCTTGTTTCTTTCTTGGTAGGGTAGTCGAATGGAACTTAGAAGTTAAGCGTGCTGTGGTTGGAGTAGTGTGAGGATGCAATTTGACTTGAGATTAAGCATACTTAGAGTTAAAAATGTCCCCTATGAGATTAAGCATACTTAGAGTTAAGCACTGTAGTCAGGAGCACAAAAAAAAGCGGGGCGCCAAAAAAAAACTCCTGGCCAGGAGCTATGCCGCCGTCGGGATTCGTTTGGATTCTACAGTAGCATGCGAACATGCAACTTTAATTTGGGATGACAAAAGAAAGTTGACCGTCAATCTAATGTCCATACTCCTAGTTCTTCATATATATGGATTTGGATTCTCTGCTTTCAAACCCAAGAGACTTCCTCATTGATACCATATATTACTACACCTTTAGATAATTTAGTCAACTCATAGAAAAAACCTTGGAACCGCCTCGCGTTGCCCTCGCTCCAGGGCGACTTGGGGTGCCCTGTCCAACCCTAGCGCCGCCTCCGTCTTACCTCCCCTCCCGCGCCGCCTCCGGAAGACGCCGCCGGGCGAAGCCCATGCAGCCGACGACGGCGGCCAGGCCTCTCCTCGCGGATCCCGTAGGCTGTGGGCGGCAGACCTAGATCGGAACCGGCGGTGCTCCGGGCTCGTATGGCCTGCGTGCGGCGGCGGAGCTCGGCGAAGGGCGGGGGGTTGCGGTCGCTGGTGCCCGGCGGGGTGCTGTGACCGGCCGCGGCCGTGGCCGGAGGGATGAGCGCTGGCAGGGGGACGGCGCGTGTGGCGGTCAGATCCGGCGAGCGCGGCCTGTTCTCCGACGGTGCTCGAGATTGGGTCGTCGGGCCTTGCTCTAGTGACCTGGTCTTCTCTCGTCGGTGCCGGATGACACCGAGTTGTGCCGGCGGCGGCCGGCCTGACGGCGGCGGTTTGGATCGGGGCGGCGTGGGGGCCTGCTGCCGTGAATAAAGGGGGCGGTCCTAGGGTTCCATATTGCGCCAGGAAGAAGATTTGCCCGACGTATGTCCTCTTTGATCTGGCCGGAGTGTCGGGTTCCGGAAGGCTCCGCCGGCGAATTCCCATGGGTGTATGCCTGGAGATTGCTGGATCGGGTGGGATTCGGTCGCAACGCAAGGAGTGGCGCGAAGCTCTGCTTCTGTTGCCATCATGGGCAAATCCATGGTGAAGTCAGAGGTGGAGAATGTCATGAAGGCTGAGATTAGAGGACTAGCAATGGTGATTGGAGCCTTTGCGTCGATGAGGAACTGGCTTGGAGTTTCAGGAATTGTGGCAGTGGTATGTAAGCGGGGGCGGCAACACAGGTGAAGTTCGAAGCCTTGTCTCTCAGGGTGAAAATCCAAGGTCTGGCCTTAACTGGTTGTGCCTGGCAATGGCCTTACTGAAGGCATTGTTTTGAGAGCGGGGACTTTCTCCAGGGTAAAAACCCAAGATTTTCGATCAGGCAATGACGGCGCTTGTGCACTGTTTTCTTTTTGAAGGCGTTGCTTTTGGAGAATTTGGACATCAGGTGTTGTCTTGGTGGTGGTTGTGTGGCTGCTGAGAAGGCCTGTAACTCTGTAGCGGGACTTTTATTTTTAGTTTCTTCTTCTCTTTTTTTTCCGGCTGTGTGCATCCGTAACGCCTTTTGGGGTGTTCAGTTGGTGCAGACGCTGGGTGTAATTGGTATCTCCACGATATTAATATATGCTCCTTTTCAAAAAAAATTAATATACCTTTAAAAGTAGAGAATTTTGGTTCCATACAAATATTTGTATGTATATGACGGTAGCTACATTAATTAACTAGACACGTCAAAACTTGTCATCAGCTGTTGGTGCCTTGACGCCTTCCCTACACATTTCTATAGAATCCGGCCGAGTCCTTCACAAATCTGTGTAGAACCTTAGTCTGACTTCAACACGGAACACGCAAAAGCAAATGCAAAAGTAAAATCTAATATAATGTCTCTTGGTTGGTAATGTGCATCATCAAAACACGTAAACGCAATCACGAAATGTATTTCAGGAGTGAGGCATCTCAAATTTACACTTCATCTCTTCTCAATGCATTGCATTTCCACACTGGACGTGTGGACCACCACTCCATCTTAGCCCCATTGTCAATAAAATAAATAGATGTGTTTGCGTTATATTATTGGAGATTACAAAGAATGCCTTCGCTACGCAAACACTATGCACGCTAGGCAAAGAACAATTTGCATTTGTGTTTGCATACCTGTTTAAGATAGCCTTAGTATCTATTCTTACGACATTTTATTTATTTATTTCAATCCTATTTGCATAATTTGCTTAACAGATATCAATAATATCATTTAAAATTGTAATTAACACATGACAAAATAATCCTACTTATATTTATAAAAGACTTGTATAATTTTCTTGCACATGCATGCAGGTCGACCTCCATCCAAAGGCCGACAAAGAGTTTGTTAAAAGGACGCATCTGATGAGCTTCCTTGGCGTGTCATAACCTGCTGAATATTACCTTATCTCTTGGGATTTCAGGGTAAAGACGTTTACAACCTTGAAACAACAGTACGGTACTTCAAATATCTGACACATCTAAGACACAACGTGGTACAAGTGGTGTATCTAAACTGTGTATCTTAATAAATTTATTACCCCAATCAACATGTCTAATAAATAAATTATACGAATTATCTATAGCATCCACCTCGAGCTAAAAAATATGTCCTCGTTAAGACATGTACCTTGTGATATTTTACATTCACCTCTTAAAATAAGTTGAAGACACAACCGAAGATACCAATTGTACATAGCCAAGTGTAAACAAATCAAGACCAAGAGACTATCTCCTCATGAAGAGACTATCTCTAACGCGTACTTCTAAATGTAGGATACAATGATATATATACAAGCTCAATTGATATATTGTCTCTTAAGTGATTTTAAGACTTCAACATTATTAAGAGACTGGCTTCTAGATCATCCACTATATAAAAGGAGTCTTCTAGTCTTTTTATTGTGTGAAGCTAGTGGAAGAGTCGATGGAGAAATCATATCAATGGGGGCGTTAAATTCTCTCCAAGCTAAGATAGAAAGCCAAGATTTCTTAGAGAAGGGAGTATTAGGGCATGTATAATCTATACCTACTTTACTAATAAAGCACAGTCGTCTGTCATTAAATCTACCCCCGAAGTTGACACAAATTTCCCACCAATGCCACCCGTAAGTTAAAAAACAATTCGCTTTTTCTTCGGTTAAAGCGGTAGTACCGCTTTAAGCGGTACTACCGCTCACGGATAACTTCTGGTCGTCCGTCATTAAATCTACCCCCGAAGTTGACACAAATCTCCCACCAATGCCACCCGTAAGTTAAAAAACGATTCGCTTTTTCTTCAACGGTAGTACCGCTTACGAGTCATCGTTGTGGCCCAATTTAGCCCGGATAATTTTCGTACGTCGCCTCCCGAGTCTGTCGCCAAGCTGGGCCTCGCCAGTGCGTTGTGGGCCAACTGGTCCTGATGTGCTGACGTAACAACTTTTAAGGATGCCACCAACTGAGCTATTTTTCTCTGTGCAAAAAAGTAGGCCAGTATTCTAAGTAATAGTCCCACATCGCTTTTTGACATCAAATCACACCTATTTATATACACGTGAGTTGCCACAATCAACAAGCCAAGGCATCAATAAATAATAAATAAAGAGAGGGTGCGCTTAAGAGAAACGAGGAAATTAACTCAGCGCGAGTAAAAGATTTCGTGGGAAACTATCGGAGAGAAGCATGCATCCAAAGAAAAAGCAGGCATGGAGTGCATGTATAATAACAATTAATACCCCGTCTCTTTGAGAGGTCTTTAATGAGGTGAATGAAAAAAATACAAGAGACAGTCTCTACACAATTCTTTCGTTGTACATGTGCTTAATCTTCCTCGGTACTACTGGATGTAGATCCAACAGTCGGAACTCATCCACAGGCACACAAAAATTACACTACAACAGCACAAATAGGTAGAAACAAAAAGTATTTTGTAAATTCAAAAAATATTTATTTTAATCACATATAACAGTTTAAAATAAATATAAGCATATTTATATTAAAAATGATGTAATTATAATGAACTAATCATATACAAATTCAAAAAAGATATTTATTTTTACTAGAAACACAAATAGATGGAATAAAAAAAGTAAACATGCTATTTCAATAAAATCAATCATATACAAATTCAAAAAATATATTTATTTTCACAAATACAAGACTTAAAATAAATATAAAACAGATTTATATAAAAAACAATGTAAGTCAATATAAACTAACCATATACAGATTCAACAAATATTTATTTTTATCAAATATAACAGTTAAATTAAATATAAACAGATTTATATATACATATTCGAGAATATATTTACTTTCAGACCAACCATAAGATGAAGATTCAATGACAAAGAAAAAGTTGACTGAACACTTCTTCGTCTTCTTCCTGTTAGCAACGAACTGAATCGAAAGGAAAGAAAGAATGAAGGGAATGGAATGGATTGCCGATGAAGCAAGGAATCGAATACTAGTAGTTATTTGCATGCCAGCTGCTGCAGCACATATGCTTAAAGTAAGAGGAAACCAGCCTATTCCTCGGAAGCACTGCAAAGGTCGTCGTCGTAGCCATGGCGCTCAACTACATGCCATAGTTTGAAATAGCCTTTTTAGCACGATGCCGCTAAATGGTCTCATGTACAAATAGCCCGCTATAGCCCTTTGTCACGGCTCTGCTGTCCATCCCCTTGATCGCCGCCGGCATCTGGCTGTCCACGCAGTTGCCGTGCGCCCAGATCCTCCTCCCGTGGCTTCTCATCGGCCTAGGCGTTGCCATCCTCGCCGTGGGCCTTGCGGGCTTCGTCGGCGCCCTGGCTCCTCATCACCTACCTCGTCACCATGCTCCTCCTCGTTGCCGCGCTCGCCTGCCTCGCCGCCTTCGTCTTCGCCGTCACCAGCAGTGGCGCCGCCTCGGGACACGTGCCGCCAGGCCGTGCCTTCCTCGAGTACGACCTCGGCCACTCCGGCGGCTGGCTGCGCGCCCGCCTCCAAGGAAGACGGTGGGACAGAGACAAGGCGTGCCTCGCCGCCACGCCCACCTGCGCCGACTTCAACCAGACGTACGCCACGGCGCAGGAGTTGTTCGCGGACGCCGGGCTCAGCCCGCTGCAGTCGGGCTGCTGCAAGCCGCCCGCAAGATGCGGCTACACCTTCGTCACCCCGACCTACTGGATCAGCCCCATCGACGCCGCCGCCGACCCCGACTGCGCCACCTGGAGCAACGAGCAGGACAAGTTCTGCTACTCCTGCGACTCCTGCAAGGCCGGCATGCTTCAGAACCTCCGCACGGAGTGGCGTCGCGCCGACATTGTCGTCACCGTCACCACCGCGGTGCTCCTCGCCGTCTACGCCATGGGGTGCTGCGCCTTCCGCACTGCCAAGGCAGATGAGCTCTTTCGCCGCTACCGGCAAGGCTACAACACTACTTGATTAGAACGGAAGCTGTTTGGTTGACAAGATACATGTTTTGCTACGCAGAACTCCCTCCATTTTTAAAATGATAGTGTTGGTTAATGTACTCTCTTTATTTTTAAAATAATAATATTGGTTAGTGTAAAATTACACTAACTAATATCATCGTTTTAAAAATAGAGGGAGTACTATCTATTAACAACACTGTTTACTTGTGTAATCCGAGTCCCGTTGGATGGACATGGACTAAATTGTGTCTGATCATGATTTGGTAAACATGTTTCATCTTATCCACCTCGTCTTCCTCCACTCTCTCTTTCATTCACAATTTTGCAGTGTTTCTTTGACTTGGACAGCAGTTTACTTGTCCAAAGATCACATCTTTCGAAAGATAAGATTACATCTTTTCATCACGATGGAAGTGAATGCAATTTGTGTGGTGATGTTAAGGTAAGGATGCCAGGTTAGACAAACATGAAAAGCTGTTGGAGAAAGGTGCCCCACGAGCTGCTTTGGATCAAGTTTGATATCCGCCGCCTCCCCTCGCCGTACCGTCGTCTTCTTATCCGAGGGAGTCCCAACGGCGGCACCGAGAACACTACGGGAATGGGATGATATGCCGACGGCCGGCCCCTATGCCGACGGCCAAAAGTCGAGGCCGTCGGCGTAGAGGTCTGGCCAGGGCAGCCCATTGCTACGCCGACGGCAATGTCTACCCCGACGGCTGCCCTCGGTGTATCGAGTCTACGCCGACGGCCAAAAGACGAGGCCGTCGGCATAGGTGGGTCGCGGCGTAGCCGGCGGGGTTAGGGTTATCCCACCTCTCTGCCGACGGCTTGGCCGTAGGCATAGGCCCTGCACTCCTATTCTCCTCCCAAATCGCCGAAATCACTTATCGTTTCATTCCCCCGCTGCCTCGTCCTCCTCCTCTTGCTCTCGCCGCGCCGCCCCGACCCCGCCGTCTCCCTGTGCGCCGCCTCCCTGTGCCCGCCGCCTCCCTATGGTCGCCCTCTCCTCCCCGTGCGCCGCCCCACCTCGTGGCCGCCCTCTCCTCCCCATGCGTCGCCGCCCCACCCCGTGGC
>CBMN010053005.1:0-10547 GCA_000582825.1 Hordeum pubiflorum
ACAACATAAAGAGACTCTGGAGGGAGTCCAGTGTAGATAGGGCCAAACCGTTTTCTCCAGTTCATGTTGATGATTTCTCCAGCGCAATTTTTCGTGTGCCAAAGTAAAAAAACACATGAGTATCCATTTTAATGACTTTTATTAGCTATTTATTGTTCCTGTAAATCGTTGTTTTTGCAAATGTTGTCGTATTCATGTACTTTTTTTAATATACACCTTGTTTTTTTGTGGTTAACAGTCATGATTGTGGATTTTTTATGCTACAAAACCGCAAGTGTTATCATTGTCGGGAGGATGGTGTGGTTGAATTGCTGGATTACACAGTGGAAGACATTCCTGACATTAGGAAGACACTTTTGTATACTTGTGCGACTAGTGATTTGTTTCATGTTGACTTCCGTGGTTTGTTCGACATTGAACCTTGTACGTATGCATGACTTCTGTTTTTGTTTCCAGTTTGCCATATTGAGTTGTACTTTCATGAATTATGTAGTTGAACTTACCATTTTCTGCTCTCCCTTTCTTATTGTAGGTGAGTGGTTGGATCTTGGGGAGCATGATTATAGGATCTTTGGTAGCCAGTGCTTGGAGGTGCATCACGTTGCTCTTGATTTGAACCAGGGTCGTACACCTGACAAGACAAGATCTCGTTGTGTGAAGGGTCGGTTGGGAGCCCTAAAAGGTTCTACAGTTGCTGATTCAGATAGCCCTGTTGCTCCCAAGAATCCCATAGTCGAGTTGATAGACACTGATGATGACGCGTTTGATAAGATTGCTGGCATGGGTAGGGTCACCAGGAGTGCTGCTGCCAAGGGTGTTTCCCCTCTTGGTGTAATGGCCCGACGTAAAATCGGTGTTTGTAGGAAGGATCCTGCGTTGCAGTCTGGCAATGTTACAAGCACGAAGCGTGCACCTAGAGCTCCTATTAAGTTTTGCTCCCCCGTGCAGGAACTACACCCTTATAAATTCCCTCACCTGCACAAGGCTCGCAAGTTGTATGACATCATGTTTAGTGACGAAGGACGCGAGAAGTATGCTGGGTGAGTATCTCTCATTATGTTTCTTCATTTTTTATTTTTTATTGTATTATCGCTGCTCTATGTATATATCTTGTAATGCTCAATATGTATAAGTTGAACTCCTATGAAAGCCTTATTTTCCTTTCCATGTTTTTTTGTATTATCGCTGCTCTATGTGTATAACTTGAAATGCTTTGATATATACAACTTGAACTGCTATGATTGCCTTATCTCTTTTTTCCGTGTTTTTTGTGTGTGTGCTGTAGGATTGCATTCTCAATGATACCTCAGCCCGATGGTAACATTATTACCTTCACTGGCAAGCGTATATGGGAAGTTTTTGCACCTGGGCAGATGATGGAAGGTGATATAATGGATTTCCTTATCGACGATTTGAAGGGAGATCCCGAAAGAAATGTTGATTTAAAATCTGGAAAAAGGATCTTGCCGAGTCCATATTTCATTACGGTAATGAATTTAGACTACTCCTTCTCTTAAATAAGTCTACCTAGTGTTTTTTTAGTTTTTTCATTATTTTTCTTACTTATATTTTCCCCCTGTATAATTATGTTTTGCCTTTTTGCAGGTTGTGCTTGACTGTATGTTCTTCGGCGAGCGAGGAGGAGAGTTTAATGTTGAACAGTCAGTGAGAGATTTCAAGACCGTTGTTAAAGATGACAAAGACTTACTTACTGCAAATCTTTCGGGATTTACTTGCTGATTTCGGTTGTATTTGTTTGTTGTGATGAAGTTTTCATTTTTAATATGTACTAACTTCATTGGTCATGGTTTTAGGTCATGCTGCCCTTGTTCAAACCGATGGTTTTATCAAAGGACAAGTCTATTGGACATTCTTCCTTATATGTCATGAATCGGTACCGAAATAGCATTGACATCCTTGACCCACTACCATACGGGAAGAATCATCGTCCTTCAAAAAACACGTACCACAAAGACTGTGAGGAAATTGTGAGTGTTGTTGATTGTTGCTAGCTAGAGCTATATCTCTACTAAATTTTATGTTTCCCGCTTTGTGATTCTGGTTTTTGTGAGACCTGAAATATGCAGTTTTCTTCTGTTTTGCTGGTTTTTAATTAACAGATCACCAGATTGGTCCAAGTTATGCAGGTCGTGTATGGCCAGGCTCAGTACAATGCTAGCAAGTAGCCCAATTGGAGTGTTATTGCAAAGAGACCATAGTTCGTCACTGTTCCTTTCCAAGGGCCGAATCAGTGTGGACACTACACTCTCAAATTTGCAACAACATATGATGGTGAAAAGGTCATTGGTAATATTCGAAATTATGATGTGAGTTGTAGTTCATATTTCTGTTTCTGTCTTAGCATGTTTGTCTTTTTCCTTTTCTGTGTTATCATTTTATTTATTGTCTTTTTTTAGCCCAAAATTATAGATTGGATTGCTGAGGATCTTTATAGAGTCATCTTCAACTCGAGTAACCAGATGTTGGTGTCGGANNNTCCTGATGAGATTCAAGTTTTGGCTCCTAGTGCATAGAAGAATTCATGATCATTTTGTAGTATTTGGATATTTGTGTGAATTATCTCTTGAAAACATTGTGTGAACAATCTTGTTTTTATGTAAGATTTGGATCTCTTGCCAACTATGTAATAACTAGTATTCTTTTTTGATGTATGTCAGTGTGGCACAGTATTTTTATAAACTTTCTTATGTGATGACATTGTGTTCGAATAGCTATTTCATTTATAGATATTATTACTAGGGGATTCGTTTTTCTTAAGTCTTTTCGCAGCGAAGGCTTTTACACCTGTTGAACTTAACACTTTTTACTACTTTGTGAGTCGTTGCTCAAAAGTGAGACTGTTTTTCTAATCTGTGGTTTCAACCAGAGTGTGACTTGTATAGTATGTGTGTCAGTGTTTTTTTGTACTAATAATATAGTACTGTTAGAACTGAATTGTTTTCTCTGCATCACAATGCTTGAAGAATGCATGTGTCAGTACTAAGGGATGCAACATGAGTGTACTGATTCTGCTTGTGCTTTGTAGTATTGTTGTGTTTCAGATGTTCTCACTGATGAAATTTAATGACTAGCAGTTATTTTGTGATGCGATTATATTATTTAGTGCAAAGTTGTTAACTAAAATATAGGAAGTTCTTATTTAAACGTCTGCACTTTTAATATATTTTTAATAATTTGCATTTAAGAAAAACAACCCTTGTTCTATTTTCCTACATTTAACAAATAGCTTATTAACGTCTGCACTTTTAAAGTGTCATTCTTTTTGTAGCGTTTTTTATTTGTTTTTATCGTGGTGCATAGCTAAAATTATTTTATTTTATTTTAAAATAAATCTATTAGCAGCCAACGTGCATTTCAACTTTTCTCTAATCAGTTATTGAACTTTTCTGTTGTAGTATAAATTATTTTTTTACCTACTCTGGATTATTCAACGGGTCTTAAGGGAGTTTAGTAGACATTGTTCCAACGCACAGGCGTAATTGGGCCCTGTTCTGGCCCAAACAGCTTGTTCGGGCGGATGTGCACTGCTGCCTGCGCGGGACTGCGCTATGAGTTTAGTCCCACCTCGCTAACCGAGGGTGCTCGCGACCGGTTTATAAGCGTTGGCGAGTCCTAGACATCGAATTCCCCTGTACTTGAGTGCTTACACACAGCGCTCGTTCTCTCACTCATGACTTGTGGGGCCTGTATGTCTGGCCCAACTCGTTGTGTTGGTTGGATTCCAAGTAATCCTACTGCCTAGAGGTTGGCCAGACCTTTGGCCGGTCAATTTTTTTTGTTCTTTTAATTTGTACTTGTGCTTCTTATCAATTTTCTTTTTTGTAGTTTTGAAATTTTCTTGCCTGCTGTGAGCATGAAATTAGTTGTACTGATTGGTCTCCTCAGCTTGAACTGATGTTTTTATTTATTGTGTTTTTCTTATTTTTTTGTTCCTTTTTCTGTTGTGCTTATTTCTGGTGTTCTTCTGACACTGTTAACTAAGATAGTACTAACTTAACAACTGAATTGTACTGAGCTTTCAAGGCTGATAGTACTGTTGGGTTCATGGCTTTGTGGTATATATGCTGCCATGGACGGAAACTAATGCTTTGTGTTTTTCTGTGGTTTCGAAATTTTCTTGCCTGCTGTCAGCATGAAATTATTTGTACTGATTGGTCTCCTCAGCTTGAACTGATGTTTTTATTTATTGTGTTTTTCTTGTTTTGGTGTTCCTTTTTCTGCTATGCTTATTTCCAGTGTTCTTGTGACACTATTAATTAAGATAGTACTTACATAACAGCTGAGTTTTACTGAGCTTTCAAGGTTGATAGTATTGTTGGGTTCATGGCTTTGTGGAATGGAAACTAGTGTTGTGGGCTTCTGTCCAATTAATCCTACTGGCTGGCGTGTCCTTTGTGTGGTCAATTTTTTTTGTTGAATCTAGTAGTAGACCGATCTAGTAATGCGGACTGATGCTTTTCTTATGCATTTTGTTGTGGTGCTTATGCAATTTGTTTGCCTGCTCGAAGCGTGATTTAATTAGTATTGTTTGTTCTATTTAGCTCGAACTAATGCTTCTTCATTGTGATTTTCGTCCTTTTTTGTTATTTTCAGTGTTCTTTTGAGGAGCAGCTAATTTTGGTAGTACTTATGTACCATCTGAGATGTACTGAGTGTTCAAGGTTTCTAGTACTATTGTACTTAACTATTGTTGAACAACCAGAATGTTTTATTCACAAACTTCTTTAAATTTTGACATGATGGATAAACAAAATAGCAAGCTAGCAAACTTGTTCAACCACATAACCATACTTTGAACATGACATAAGCAAACTTGTTCAACACTGACACACATGACAAAAGCAAACTTGTTCAGCCCTTACACACAATACATAAGCAAACTTGGTCGACAATATCAGTTCAAAAATATTGCAGTGCATGACAATATTGTACTGATAGGATCAGTTCAAATTGGTTTACATAGAAATCGATATTGTACTGATAGAAATTTTTTGCCTGCTATCTGCATGAATTTTATTAGCGTTGATTGCTCTCCTTAGCTTTTAAATGTGTACTGCTGGCTCATTAATTTTATTAGAACTGATTGTTCTCCTTAGCTAGAACTGATGCTTTTTCATTGTTTTTTTTGTTCTTTTTTTCTGATGTGTTTGTTCCCAGGTGTTCTTCTGACAGTATTAACTTTGTTGGTACTTACTTAACAGCTGAGTTGTGCTGAGCTTTGAAGGCTGGTAGTACTGTTGTGTACATGGCTTGTGGTACATATGCTGCCAGGGATGGAAACTAGTGCTTTTGGTTTGTGGGTATGAATTTTTTTGCCTGCTGTCAGCATGCATTTTATTACTATTGATTTCTCTCCTCGGCTTGAACGGATTGCTCTCCTCAGTTTGGGGTTATTTTCAGTTTTCTTTTGAGTAGCAGCTAAGTTTGGTAGTACTTATGTACCAGCTGATTTGTACTGAGCTTTCTAGGGTGCTAGTACTGTTTCTGCTTAGCCTTTCCATAACTAGTGCTGAAGAGCAGCCACATTGTTTAATTCAGAAACTACTTCAAGTTTGACACGATGGATAAACATAATAGCAAGCTAGCAAACTTGTTGAACCACATAACCAAACTATGAACATGACATAAGCAAACTTGTTCAACCCTGACACACATGATATAAGCAAACTTGTTCAACCCTGACACACATGATATAAGCAAACTTGTTCAACCCTGACATACATGACATAAGCAAACTTGTTCAACCTAAGAAAAGCAAACTACAAACTTGAACAATAGAAGGCATAGGCAACTTGAAGGCCAGACTTTGATGTTTCTTCATCCCTATTAGCCGTAGTAGCTGTAGGGGTTTCCATACTGCTTCTCGTACTGCTGCTTGATCAGACCCTTCTTGATCATGCTGATTTTCTTCCAAGACTCGGAGGTGGCGTACGCGTCTACTGCCGCGTACTCGATGAGGTTGTCTGGCAGCGGGGCGATCCCCCCACGGTTTGTGGTCTTCGTTGCGGTTGATCTTGTTCTTCATGTCTTTGTAGAATGGGTGGACCACCGTGCCTGCAACATCTGCCAGAGAGTCGTACTCCTTCCTGGTGTATGGATGCATCCATTTGCGCTGCATGTCGATGAAGTTATTGGGGTTGATCTCCAAACCTGAGTTTTTGAGCATCCGTTTGTCCATTTCAATGCTGAAGCCAACAAAGGTGTACATCTTCTCCTTCGGGAACGGGTCGAGCCATTCGGGCCTGCAAGTTGTAGCAACAGATTGAAGATGATTGTTTTTTCATGATTTAATTCAGCAGTTTTTTGTTTACAATTGTTGACTCTTCAAAGTAGATGCTTATATATTACACAAATGTATGGATTAATATAGTTCAGAAACTAGTACACAAAGTTCATAAACTATGTTAGTACACCATGTTTATTTTTCCGTTTGTTCTTACAGTTGAATCATTTATCTATATTCTGCTTAGTTCTATGGTAGTTTCCTTTGTTGAATAAGTTAACATACAGATTGAAGTTGTAGTTATTAGATGCTTATATATTACACGAATGGATTAATATAGTTCAGAAACTAGTACACAAAGTTCATAAACTATATTAGTACACCATGTTTATTTTTCCGTTTGTTTTTATAGTTGAGTCATTATCTATCTTCTGCTTAGTTCTATGTTAGTTTCCTTTGTTGAATAAGATAATATACAGCAGTGTATCACCAAGTTCTTTCTTCTTTGCTGATGAAATTAATAATATTAGGACCAAGTTCAGAACCTAATTTACTACAACGAGTCAAGAAAATAACACCAGTGCATCAAGAGTAGAAACTAAATTAGTACATCAACATCGGAAAACTACAGTAGTACATCAATTTAAGAAATTAATCCTCTGTAACATTTTCAGAACATATTCTAGTGAGTCAATATTCAGAAAATAATCTATAGTTCATAAACTACACTAGTACACACATCTAGTTCAGAAACTAGTTTAATTAAATTTCAGGCAGCAATACTAATGAACAAAGTTGCATGAAATAGGTTGAATGAGTAGGTTTGCTCACATTTCAGTTTTCGCGGTGATGTGGTATACCAACACTTGTTCCTCCAAGCATAACTGCGGAACTGCTGCCCTCTGGTTCGGCTGGTCTTCCTTGGTATACTCAACATCAACACCGACGATCCTATCTCTCATGCCACCGATCTTCAACCTGAACTTCTTGATCATCTCGTTGGCTTCCTCGGGATTGCTGATGCAGAGGACGTACAGCTTCTCCTTGCCGTGGACATCAACGGCCTTCAATTCCTTGGTGTAGTCGAGCTTCTCAGCACGGACGACATCGTCTTGGAGCTTGGTGGCGTGCTCCGACGACTCATCACGGGGGCGCTTGTGGGACGGCCCCTCTGCCATTGCCCTCCTGCAACGATGGCGGGCTTTGTGACAGTGGTGTTGTGGGGAGTTTCTGGGGAAGATGGAGCGGAAATGGTGAGATTGAGGCGGAGATGAAGGCGAGGAGGGTTTTCTATGTCGTGGTTTGGGACGTGGGGGAGGCGGTTCGTCCGGAGTTCGCCGTCGTAGTGGGCATTCCAGTTGGACGTGGCAACCTCCCAGCGGAAGCGCAACCGTGTGTGGTGGCCTGGAAAACCCAACCATCACTGGAAAAATTTCACCAGAATAATTCAATCGTCGCACGGACCCGTCTCGTTAAGGTGTACTAAAGTTGCGTGTCCCAGTTGTAGGTCGCAGAGTTAGTAATCATGGCAAATAGACCAACTTGGACTGGTGTTTGACCGCAAGTTGTACTTAATTTGTATGTGTTGCTAATTAATTTGAAACCTCTTTTTTTTAAATGATTGCTTAAATCAATATAATTATTTGTAATATTTGCACGTATATTTTAGACATTTTCTTGTCTATTTTTTTAATCCACTAATTTTAAAGTAATACCAAACAACCATTATTTGTTGAACTTTTTTACTTTGATTAGTTGAACTTTTGGTTTTGCATATTACATTTTAATAAAACAAGTAGTCCTACTTTTCTATTTGTACTGGATTAATAATTAAGGTTGAACTTAAAAGTAAGAAAGTTAACTCACTGCATTAAAACAAAATAAAGGTTACCACATTTTATTTTTACTGTCGCCATTTATTTTTGTGTTTACTGTAGAGCTAACATTGTTCAAACCTTCTTATAATTATTTCTTCAAAAATGTTTTTTAAGGCTCTGCGAGCGTGATTTTGGTTGTTCTGGCCTGAACTGACGTTACGAGAGTTTGAACTTTTTGTTAAAAAAATACTATGTGAGTGATCCACACTAGTACTGATGATACAAAAATCAAAATCAGTTCAAAAATATTGTCAGTGCACGGAAATATTGTACTGATGGAATCAGTTCAAAATGGTTTACATAGAAATCGATAATAAACCTAAATGAGTTTGGCAACGACAGTATTTTTTTATATGATTCTTCAGTGTGTACTTAGGTGAGGGGACCTAGAGGCGCAGGTTATTTTGAATTGATGGAGTAGCAGAATCACTATGGATTCTTCAGTCTTGAGCTCCTTCTAACTGCCTGTGAATGGCGTGCCTTGTCCGCATCCTTTCGTGCTTGAGCCCTGATAGCTACATCGTTAGTTTCAGGTTCCTCGTTGCTAGCACTGTCATCTTCCTTGTCTTTGTCTGATTGGTCGTCATTCTCGTTGGCAGTACTGTCATCTTCATTGTCTTCTTCTGATTGGTCATCATTCTCGTCAAACTCTTCTTCTTCATCCTCTTCTTCTCTTGATTTTGTGGAACTCTTGACATTGCCCTGTTTCTGGTTAGTGCCATTGCCCTTGCCCAGTGTGCATGTCCGGGCATTATGCCCATCAGCCCCCCCACACTTGCCGCAAATGTAGCTTTTGCGCGTGTCATCGTCTAGAATCCTGGGCGGCCCCGACCTGCTTCTGCTTCTTTTGCTTGTCAACTATAGCATCTCGGCGTTTTGGGCATGTGTGTGTGTTATGATTGGTCACCACATTGCAGACTCTGCATGCCCTTATCCCGAGAGGTTTGTTGTCTAGGCCGAATTCCACGCGTCTGACTGGGCGTGGCGGCTTGTTGGCTCCTACTTTTGCTGCTTGGGTCTTATTCTTCCTCCCTTTTGTGCATGACAATATGGGTAGTTTAATTACCATTTAATGCTGTTGGTGGTATGATCTCCTTTTATCATGTTGTTCACCTATGGCACCATCAATCTCGTGATCCCGCATGTGTCCATGTTGCTGCTCTTGAGTCTGCACATGCCTAAGCTCTTGTTGCTGTTGCTGCTCGGCCTCCTCGTCGTAGTTGCTAATATCTCCGAGAAGGTTCATTTCAGATAAGATTGTAGCAACATCACGCTCAATATTTTCTGCTTCGTTGTCCGCATCATCTCCGTTCGCAACAGAATGCATTGCGTCCAGTTCTTGTTCAAGACTTTCCATAACGACCCGTGCCCTCGCCATTTGCTCCTGGCTTCTCAAGCTTTTTCTGTGTACCCTCATGTATTTGCAGTCGTATATTTCTCCCACGGGGTCTGCAACCACTTGGAACGCGTGTTGTGACCACGCAAACTGTTTCTGTGTGTTGTTGTAGCGGACAAGGTACTTTGTAGGCTCATCCGTCTCCTCCACCGTGAAGTGTGTGCTCGGTTTTATCCTCTTTCTCATCTCGCTGTAGACACCTCGTGAGTAAACCCTTGCCATCTGAGTTTCAAATCCATATAGGGTCATCGTGTGCTGTTCTTTCTGCGCAAGCAAGAATGATGAACAAAGTATTAGTTTTCTCGTAGAAAAAACTTGTGTCAGTAGGAAAGAATTAATTTAGAAAGAACGTTTTTGATCTTACGACAGGTGATAGAGCTATACCCGGTTACCCATTGTCTCCTCATTCTCTTTCTGCCTCCTGGTTTTGATGCAGGTGTTTACCTGGCTCACAAACTGGTGCAGGTTTTGTCTCTCATTTACGAAACCTTTCTTTAGCACATGGTTCATGCTCTCACTGCGCTGGGTCAATGTCATCTTGGCACAAAATATTTCTTTGAAGTAAGCTGATATCCACTTATGCTGCTCGTTCCACATTGACAACATGGTGGCATCGTCATGAAGGTTGTACTTATCCATGAGTGCTTTCCAGGCAGCCTCAAACTCAGTTGGCATGAGTGGCCAGTTGAGGATTGCCGTGAATTCATTCTGGAAGGTTGCGTGAAGGTTATAGAGATATGCTAGGTGTTCCTTGTACTTCTTCATTATGTGCCAGTGGCATAGCCTGTGTAGCGTGTTTGGGAAAGCTACTGGGATCGCCAAAGCCATTGGCTGTGTTTGTTTGGGCTTTAGTTTCAACAGTTTTAACTGTGGACTTGTTGTGCTGGCAAAACTGTTGTGCTGAGGAAACAGCTGTAGTGAAGGTTAGTTGTTTGGCATCACAGTTGTGGAAACGACTATGAGCTGGTGAAAAGCCTGAAATGCCCTTAAGAGTACTGAAATCGATGTAACTTGTTGATCCAGTGTTAAT
>CBMN010053078.1:39-14927 GCA_000582825.1 Hordeum pubiflorum
AGGGCATATCTCCTACAAGAAGGGTGACAGGGCTTTGGGCGGTGAGAGGATGGGGGCTAAATAGGGCGACGAAATCGACGGGAGATGAGCCGAAATCCTCCCGCCGATTTTTCAAAGACGCGCGCGAGCTCGCACCATCTCCCTGGTCGCAGGAGCTTAGCGCCGCGTTCCCCTCCCCTGCTTCGCACGAGCCTGGTTTGGGAGAAACTGTCGATCTGGACGTAGCTCTTGGGCCTGCCTCGGAGTGTTGTAAAGTTCGTGTCGTGCAGGCCGAACAGTGTATACTGGGTAACCAAATGGCCCGATCCCTTCCCGCATGGGCCTGATTGGGCCTTATGCGGGCAACCAAACGCGCCCTTACGCTCATCCCAACAACATCTTGCCTGCGTTCTGGACTAGCTTGGAGCAGCCGAGCTGATCAACGTACGTACAAGCCCCAAGATCAGAGGCAGAAAAGGTTGCACTGGACTAGAAAACTCGAAACACGTAGCAGAGGCAGAAACATGTCTCTGTCTCTGATCGTCCGTCAGCTCATCTTCTTTAGGGCATCTCCAAGGCTGACCCGCAAATTTATCCGGTATATGTCGGTTTTTATGTGCGGACGTGGTCCACGGACATGATGCGGGACGAAGTCATCCAACGCTTTACAAAGTATCCGGCTGTGAGAAGGAAAAATAGGTGAGGACCATGCATGTAGAGGACGAAAAGTAGGTAGAGATCATGCATGTGATGGGCTATTTGTGTTGTGGTGTCCGGATGCATGGAGGGGGACCAGGCATGTGCAGTTTGGAGGAGAAAGAAGAGAGGGACATGCATACGATTGGTCAAAATGCATGTCCGGACTCCTGCAAAATTTTCCAAGTTTGTTTTCGTTTTGTCGGAATCCGTACGTCGGAACTGCTAAACGGACATATATAGATCCTTGTTGGATGACAAGAATGGTCCGACCACCGCGGTGCAGACCGAAGGTTCGAGAGTCCGTCTTGAAGATGCCCTTAGATTAGCTGTTTTAGATTAGCACTACTAGAAAAGTGTACGTATCCGTTGGTAGGGTCACACGGTGGTCTCTGTCGAACATGCCCATCTCTTTGTTGTATCAACACATATGGTATTTCTGCATATTGATGTGCCGGCCGGCGTCACGCAGAGCTGCTCTGTTGTAGGGAAATTTACAACTGAAGCTGCGTTCAGGTGTCTACTGGCTATAAAGGTTGTTCGCTGCCGCCGCCCACGTGCGAACTTGAGACTTTTCTAATAACTAGACTCCTGTAGCTAACCGGCGACACCCTACGGTCTCCGATATTTCCACGCAAGAACACTGACCAAGCAAGCCCAGTCAACCTCTACGGGCTCCACTAAACGTCGAGAGAACTCAGCACCGGTGCACGGCACACGTATATATAGACAGGATCACGACCGGCCGGCCAAAATGAGTAGGGTGTGCGTCACCGGAGCAAACTGGTGGTGGGACTGGACAGCCACTACGGCCTCCGATATTTCCACGCAAGGCGGACTCGACACCTACTACGAGACATCGTTGACCAAGCAAATCCAGCGTCATTGTTCACGATCACTCGGGAGAGCTGATAGCAGCCAAGGCAGCACGGCAGACCTATATATAGAGACAGACACAGGATCACTGGGCGCCAAGGGATAGACGAGAGACCGGCCGGAGAACATGAGCAAGGTGTGCGTCACCGGAGCTGCAGGGTACATCGCGTCCTGGCTCATCAAGAAGCTCCTCGAGAGAGGCTGCATCGTCCACGGGACCCTGCGGAACCTCGGTATGCGCCCGCCCTCTCTCACGCTGATCTCTTCATGCGTGCCGCTGGCCCGGGCGATCTTCTCTGAGCGTTCTTGGTCCGTCGTGGACATGCAGGGGATCAGAAGAAGACGGGGCTGCTGAGGGGGCTCCCCGGCGCGGCGGAGCGGCTGGTGCTGTTCGAGGCGGACATCTACGACGCCGCCTCCTTCGAGCCGGCCATCCAGGGCTGCGAGTTCGTCTTCCTCGTCGCCACACCGCTGCAGCACAACTCCGGCAGCTCCAAGGTAACACAGCCATTAGTTTTCTCGTCCGGTTGTGTCTCCATAATATTATTTCGCTGCACTACTGTTATTTATACGAAAATAAAGAAGGCACTGCCACAGACACAACACCGGTGGGCATATGTTCACCCGAAAGGTTATTTCGCTGTCACCCGAAAAGCAAGGGTCCGGTCGTCACTTCCCGGTAGCTACTGTGGCGCTGTCGGAAGGACACTCACCACCTGCAATTTTCACTTCTGTTTTCTCGACAACTTTGATTTTTTTTTTTTAGCGAAACATTCAAAAATCTCTTCATCTTTCAGATTTTCCCAACAATTTTAAAAATTCCCAACCTTCAAACTTTCACTAGCTTTCAGATTTTTTTGGTCAGCTTTCAGATTTATCAAACAAACATTAAAAAAAATACCAGCTTTTAAAATTGTTGCAAAAGAATTTTCAGAAGTCTCATTAACTTTCAAAAATTCCTAACAAACAATTAGATAATTTACACAATCATTCATAGAACCCCATATCTTCTAGAAATTTCTCAAAAAGATCTACACAACTTTACAAATAACAATCAGATCCAATGACGCCGGCGTCATACATGTCGCCTTCATGGAGGCTAGAACACCACTGGGGAGGACGAATCCACTGTCGGGGAGGCTAGAAGCAAGATCCGACATAGGGGAGGCATCGTAGCCCGGTGTAGCGCGCGGCATGGCAAGGGGGGCATTAAGTCTCATGTCACTGAAAGATGATTAGAAGGTGACGTGTGACGACCAGACGTCACAACATGGTCAAAGCGGGTCACCATGTTACCGGAAGAGGAGTGGAAGGCGACATGTCTCTCCCCCCTCCCCCCTTCTCTCCCTTCCCCTCCCTCTCACTACTAGGATCGTAATCTTCCCCTAGGGTGGAATAACCGCCGACTACTTTTATGGCCGATGGTGCCGCGTCAGCCATTTCTTGTAGGTGATGCTGGGTCAACCATTAGTACAACATGTAACGGTGTTGTGGGTTATGATCTTTTCCTACAGTATAAAGCCGACAATGTATCGTCGGGCCCTTCATATCCGAAGGTGCTCATATCCTACGGTTGCCCGTCAGTTATTGCAAATTCCGGCAGTTATATGACTGCCATTCTTGCCTACAATGACTGTTAGTGCTCTCGTTTCCGACTATCATCCCATGGGCATACGAATAACCAACGAGGTTTTTTAAGACAAACATTCATAAATCTCTTGATCTTCAGATATTCCAACAATTTCAAACTTTCACTAGCTTTTAGATTTTTTTGCCAACATTCAGAGTTATCACACAAATATTCACAAATTTTAACTGCTTTCAATTTTTTTGCGAAAGAATTTCCCTCAAATTTCAAAATTTTCTAACAAACTTTTAGCTAATTTACACAAACATTCAAAAATACAACATCTTCTAGAATTTTCTCAAAAGAACCTAGACAACTTAAAATAAAAACAGATCCAACAGCGGAAGGGACTACTTGGAAAACTCAACTTGCTAAATGATTTCACATCTAGAACTTGCTAAAGGGACTACTTGCACAACTCTATATATGGAAGGACAAACGGCACAATAAAGCAGTGCCAAAACATCTTGTGTAAGTAATAGGACTTCAGATGTTCAGATTGCTTCAGTTTCTCTTTGTCATTCTCGGCTTCTAGTAAATAGCAGAGTTTGAAATCAAGATTATTGAAAGCTTGAAATCAGCCTCTTAAGTTTCCTCTACCTTGATTTGATTTTGCAGTACAAGGACACCACCGAGGCAATTGAGGACGCGACGCGCGCCATCCTGCAGCAGTGCGAGCGGTCCAACACAGTGAGACGTGTCATCAGCACTGGCTCCGTTATCACGGCGTCACCGCTCCGGGAGGATGGAGAGGGGTACAAAGAGTTCGTGAACGAATCCTGCTGGACCCCGCTCGGCCTGCCCATTGATCACAACAACGAATTCATGGAGGTGGGTGCTTTCTTTCAATTTTGCTATTTTTTCTGTACATGGTAAATTACTACTTATTCGATGGTAAAAGTTATCAAAATTTAATATTAAGAAGGGGTGAGTGTACGTGCATGTATGTGAACATCTACCATTAGCACAATATGTAACGGTGCTGTGGGTTATGATCTTTTCCTACAGTATAAAGCCGACGGTGTATCGCCGGGCCTTTCATATCCGAAGGTGCTCATATCCTACGGTTGCTTGTCAGTTATTGCAAATTCTGGCAGTGATATAACTGTCAATGTTTTTGTCTACATTGAACACCAGTGCTCTTGTTTCCGACTATCCTCCCATGGGCATACGAATAACCAACGAGGGTTTTTGAAGACAAACATTCAGAAATCTCTTGATCTTCAGAAATCCAACAATTTCAAACTTTCTCTAGCTTTTAGAATTTTTTTGCCAACATTCAGATTTGTCAAACAAATATTCACAAATTTTAACAGTTTTTAAATTTTTTGCGAAAGAATTTTCCTAAAATTTCAAAATTTTCTAACAAACTTTTAGCTAATTTACTAAACATTCATAAATCCAACATCTTCTAAAAAATTCTCAAAGAACCTACACAACTTAAACCAGATCCAACAGCGGAAGGGACTACTTACACAACTCAACTTGCTAAATGTTTCCACATCTACAACTTATTCGATGGTAAAAATTATCAAAATTTAATATTAAGAAGGGGTGAGTGTACGTGCATGTATGTGAACATCTACCATTGTACCGAAAAAAATTCTCAAAAACAATTGTATGGGAGGATCTTTACCAGCGGCATGAATGTCAACTAGAAAACAATTTCTAAGTCTATAAAAAAGAAAATTATATGTTGATTGTGAAATGGACCACTTGTTCGCGCTATATGGCACAACACTAGGCTAAGACATGTTTGTTTTTTCTCTCATTTTTCATTCTTTTCCTTTTTCTCCAATTTCTTTTCTTTACCTTTTATATTTTTTGTTTTCTTATCCTTAATTTCAACTTGTCCTTTTCGGCAATGCTAAATATCCAATGTCAGATTCTTAAGCATGACAAATCGAATGCTTTTAATGGCAAATTTAGTTGGTATGAGGATGGCAAAATTTAATTCATGCCCAAAAAATGAACTGCGCGGATTTGCCATGTTTACCAATTAAACTTGTCATCCTCGGCAAACAGAAATTGCCATAAAAGCGTTCGATTTGTCATGGTAAAAAATGTGGCATCAGATGTTTAGTGGAGCCTTCCATTTTTACTATTTATTTAGTTGTTTTCTTTGTGTGTGTGTGTGTGTGTTGGGGGGCGGGGGGAGATAAATACCTTGATTTTTCCAGAAGTATATACAACTAGTAGTATTTGTTCTGAAATACATGAACCTTGTTTAATAATCTTGTAAACAAGAACACTTTCTCAATGCGTCCATATGTTCCAAAAGTATATGACCATATATATCTAGTCTTGTATGAAGATTACTTTCTAAATACATGAATTTGTTTAAAATAAATACATGAAACTTTTTTCTTTAGCATGGGATGAACTTTTTTCTTAAGCATGGACTGATCTATTTTTCACAAACACCAGAGGATAACCCATGCATTGCTGCGGAAATTAGTTGATGAAAATTTAAGATGATAACATGAGAAACAAAACTAAAATATACATATGTCTTATTATGTATAGTTGTTACAATATTTTTTGAATATAAGTACTTCCTCCGGTCCATATTAATTGTCGCTCCTTTAGTACAATTTTAGTAGAACAAAAATTAATATGGATCAGAGGGAGTAAAATAATTGAATGAAAAACATTTTTGTCATGCATTATTGAATGTTGTGGTGGATCTTTTCCCATGCATGATTGTATGTTGGGTTGAGCCTTCTCTCATTCATGGTTTTATGGTGAGGTGGCATGCTTACATGTTGAGATATGGACATTTTGTATTAAGAAACATGAATATTTTCATTTTTCCAGTGTATATTTCTATTTTAAAAAATATTATTTTAAACCTACTACATGAAAAATATTCCGAAATAATTTTGGAGGGGAAGATATTGTACTAAAAATAAGCAGTATGTCACCATTTTTGTTGTTGTTGAGAGATCTATGTTCACTTGTGTTATATGCAGGAGTACCTCTCCTCTAAGTGCATCGCCGAGAAGGAGCTAGTCAAGTACAACGACCGCCCCTCCGAGGGCAGAGCGTTCGACGTCGTCGTCCTGCTGCTGGGCCTCGTAGGAGGAGACACCCTCCTGCCATACATCAACGAGAGCCAGCACTTCATGCTGTCGCCGTTCACCGGCATCGAGCCTTACCACAACGCCCTCAGGTTCACGCAGGCCGTCCTCGGCGCCGTGCCGGTGGTGCACGTCGACGACGTGTGCGAGGCGCACGTGTTCTGCATGGAGCGCCAGCGCGACGTCGCCGCCGGCCGGTACCTCTGCGCCACCGCGCACACCAACATGCAGGATCTGGTGGAGCACTACGCGGGCAAGCACCCGGAGCTCAAGCTAGCGCGGAAAGAGTACTTTTCTTCGACGAAAGTTTTCAAATCAAGTGTCTCATGCATGGTGCGTTAATTGTGAGTTGTGATCAATACTACTAATCTCTCTGTGCGTGTGGATTGTCAGGGTGGTGGGAGAGGGAGTGAGAGTGCAGGCTGACACAAACAAGCTTGTGGAGCTGGGGTTCAAGTTTAAGTACCGGACAGAGGAGGTGCTTGATGGCAGCGTGGATTGCGGGACAAGGTTGGGATTGCTGTCAGTGGCGGAATAACGGAGGAGGAGCGAGGAGCCCCGTGATAAGTATACTCAAAATTGGCTTCAGATAAGATTGTTGTGATGTGCATGACATCGGTTGCGTGTATAAGGGATTTAATGGTCAAGTTGTACTTTTAGATGGTATATATTTGTGTTCTTGTATTTTTGTTTCTTGAAACTCGTTGAGGTTATTGTATCTTTTTTTCATGGTTAGTTTTGGGTTGTATCACGAGATATTTATATTAAGAGTTTGAAAGAACAAAGTGGAAAGCATATATAGGTATGGGTGTGGTCTTCTTCTCTTTATTATTCGGATATCACAACATGGTAGATGTGTAGAATTATATAGATCTACATTTCAATATATATTTGATATTTGCCCCCAAAAAATATTTGCTAAATTTATTGTACCATTCTTTATATCATGTGCTAGCGGGGATTTCTTGGTCTAATTATACTTTTAGGCATCATGTATTTGAATCCCTGCATACTTTTTAATGTTGGCAAGAAAGTGTTGGAAATATGCCCTAGAGGCAATAATACATGTTATTATTTATTTCCAAGTTTATAATTAATATTAATGTTTTGTGCTATAATTGCAATGGTTTTCGAGTCTTCAATAACCATGAAGCTTGGCGAAAACCTCATATGCATATGTGGATAGATTCCTAGCCTCACCTCGAAGACTAGCTCTTTTGTGCATTGGGCTCTTTCATAAATTGATTTAAAGATCAGTTAGTCCACCATAATTAAGTGTTGCATGATGGTTTTATTTTTTTGATCATGGGCATAGTTATTGTAACAAGGATGTCGACAACTTCGAGGACACATTGTTAGCAGACCACTTGCGTTGAACAGACCGAGTTGATTGATATACTAAGAGATCCTTTCATCACAAGTTATATGTGTAATTCCTTAGACCATGAGATTATCGAGTTCCTTCATACCCAAAGATGCGCTTTTGTGTTCGTGACACATCAACTGTAATAGGGTGATTATAACGACAACTTTCAGGTGCATCAGAAAAGTATGACAAGAAGTTTGATAGCTCTAGACAGGGATTTTCTCCTTGGATGATGGAGAGATAATCTTAGGGCCCTACCGATGTGATGTATCCATCATTGTATGGCCAGGCACAACGTAATTTTATCGCGGGGATGATAGAACACGGGATGACAAAATAAAACAAAAGTGGTAACGAGGAAACGAACTCGCATAGTAATCAAGTAGTTGGTTCACAGGGATGCCAATAAATCTCACCACGAGTTTTGTAAAGTAAAAGAAGCAAAAGGAATAGCACACAGCGACTACATGTTCGCTCGATAATTATTTGCGTGAGTATAGGGGTCGATACAGATGTCCAGGGTTCCCCTACTGATGATCATTAAATGGAAGGAGTTCCGCTCATGTCTATATTTTACCGAACCTGCGGGGAAACACGCTTAAGGGTCATTGATCTATTGAGTACTAGATGGGTTACAAGCTTGGAAGCAAATCACCGAAAAAGTTTCGAGGATGTTGAAAATGTTTCAGAGATAACCGGATAAAACCAGGACACCAGAAAATGTTTCAGAGAAAAAAATTAAACCCTAGATGGTATAGGAAGGGTCTGAAAGTTTTTGGAGCCTCCCAGAAGTACTAGGGGCGTCATGGGCCATTTCCATAGGCAAGGCCCAACGGGTGGCCAGCCGCATGGGCCATATGGGGACATTAGTTTGGAAATTCCTATTTGCCGCTCGTCGCGGCAAGTTGTCGGGACGACGCACAGGAGGAGATCGACGAGCGTTCGGATAGGCCGGCCCGTTAAAACCTTTCACCAATTCCGGTTTTACGAAACTTCTAGGTGGTTCCCAACCATATTTTTCGGTTTGGGATTCTTCTAGGAGGTTCTTGAACCCTTTTTACTTTTCATTTTCTTTTTCTTTTTATTTTTCTACTTCTTTTTCCTATTTTTTTCTTTTCTTCCCTTTTTTTTCTGTTTCTTTCTCTTTCCATCTTATTTGTTTTATCCTTTTTGAAGTTTGTTTTATTTATTTAAACATGTTCGTGTTTTTAGAAATATTGAAAATATTCAAAAATGTTTTGTGTTTCTCACAATTTTTTCAAAACTTTTACACAAATGTTCTTGTTTTCAAATTTTGTCCCCGAATTTCAATAATTGTTCAGAATTTCGAAATATGTTCCTATTAAAAAAATTGTCTAGAAATTTAAAAAGTGTTTGTGATTTTCCAAAATTGTTTTCTTTTTTGAAAAAATGTTTGCCTTTTCCAACTTTTAATCTCAGTTTCAAAAATTCCTCAAGTATTCAAAAACAAAACATGGTTTTTCAATTTTGTTCATAATTTCATAAAATGTTCATGATTTCATAAAACGTTCGCACGTTTGAAAAATGTTTCATTTTTTTAATTTCTGTCTGGTTTTCTAAAAATGTTGAAAATTGTTTCCCATTTTTTTAAATTTTGTTCACAAATTCAAAAAATGTTCATAATTTTTGAGAAATAATGAAAAATTTGAAAAAAAATGTTTGCTTTTCCAAAATTTTGTTTGGGGTTTCAAAAATTGTTCCGGCGTTAAAAAAAGATTCCTATTCTTTCAAATTTTCACGAATTCAAAAAATGTTCATGATTTTAAAAAAAGTTTGCTAATTAGAAAATATATTAGCCTTTTCAAATTTTTTGTTCAAAATTTCAGAAATTTGTTCACGGATGTAAAAAATGGTCGCTTTTCTACTTTATTCAGAATTTCAAAAAATATTTATATTTTCGAAAATGTTCATGTTTTAAAACAAACGTTCATGGGTTCGATTTTTTTCAGAAACTTCCCAATTTTCTAAACTTTTGACGATTAAAAATTGTTCAAAGTTTCCTTTCCTTTCTTTCTTTCCCTTCTCTTTTCCTTTTTCTGTTTATTTTCTTTATTTTTTTGTTTTTTCTTTTCTTTCTTTTTATATTGTCTTTTTCTTTTCATTTTCAAGTTTATTTTATTTTTGTCAAATAATGTTCAGAAATTCAAAGCTGTTCGCATTTTATGAACTGTTTTCATTTATCACAAAATATTCTTTTTTTCAAAATTTGTTCACAAATTCAAAAAAAAAATTGAATTTGAAAAATTGTTTGCCTCATGTCAAAAAATGTTCGGAAATTCAAAAAACGTTCACCTTTTTAAGTTTTGTTCACAAAAAATATTTGGTTTCAAAAAGAGTTTCAGCTTTCAAAACTTGTACACAAATTCAAGAAACGTTCATGTTTCAAAATTTGTTCACAAATTCAAAAAATGTTCACATTTTAAATTTTGTTCACGAATTCAAAATTGGTTGGGAATTTCAGAAAATGTTCTCATTTAAAAAAATTGTTCACAAGGTCAAAAAATGTTCCAGTTTCCAAAATTTGTTCCCAAATTTTAAAAACGTTCATTTTCAAAACTTATTCAGAAATTAAAAAATGTTCACATGTTTAATTTTGTTCAAATTCAAAAGTATTTGGGATTTTCATAAAATGTTTTTTTTTCAAATTTGTTAACATATTAAAGATGTTACTGTTTTCAAATTTTGTTTGCATATTCAAAATTTGCTCGGGTTTTGTAAAAAGAGTTTGTAATTTTGAGAGATGTTCACTTTTGTTATTGTTTCTCAAAAAAATGTTTTGCATTTACAAATAGTAGTTAATAATTTGAAAATTATTCTCGTTGAACTACAGAGATAGTTTCCTGCTTAGTTTCTTGAACTACAGAGATAGTTTCAGTTGTAAAGAAATTTATCTTTTCAAACAGAAGGTTCTTTTGCATTGCATTGTTTACAGTCGAAGATTTCCATTGAAACAGAAGAAAGAGATACTGTTTAGAACTGCCGAACAATTTACTACTCCAGAATAGTTTTACTCATAAAGAAATACTAGTTCTTGTAACGGCCCGAACCTGATAAGATTTGATTTCTCTGTGCTTACTGTGCTAGTCCCTGGATCGATTCGTTAACACACATAGTACATAAGAATATCAAAGTAATAAGTGCATCACTTACTACAAGGTATGATCCAGAATTTATAATGTATTACAATCTTGTAGCACAAAGCTAGCTTTATTCAATAATAACAGCGGAAATGTAGCATAAACAAATGATGAATCTCATCAATGCCCACTGGCCAAAATATTGAGTGAAGACTCGCGACCCTGTATCGCACTGATCATTTGAATATCCTGCAACATAATAAGTTGCAGCCACAAGGGTCAATACATTGAATGTATTGGCAAATCACACATAATGATATAGTAAACCTACATCCACAAGAAAAATACGACAAACATAACACTCAAGTTTGGTTCGGCATAAAGCTAACTTCACTTACCTCCACTAACTGATCAAGGTTACTCAATACAATCAACACAAATTTACCTGCCCACGAGAACCCCAAGAATCCTAAGTTGACATGGCAAGAACTTCAGAAGTCTCTCAAGTGTGCTCTGCCGATGGTGCATTCTCTAGGGACCATAGAGCGCTCTACCAAGGATGCATTCACCTGATTTAAATCCTGAAATTAGCTCAAGTGCGCTTTGTCAATGGCGCATTCTCTAGGGACAATAGAGTGCTCTGCCAACACGCATTCACCTGATAAAAAGTCCCGAGCCTATAACTATAAACACTCACCACTTTCATGCATCACCCGACCCCAAACCACGTCTACCATAACAATCCAAACATCAATTAAACAACTCAAACAATACACACATAACGACAACACAGAATATAATGACCAAACAAACATATCATTGCGCAACAACTACACATGCATAGCAGAAATATAGGATGATCATGATCAAAAGTGTAAACTTGCCTTGAACGGTGCTGAAGTACTCTAACGTTTAATTTTGATCCCCTTCACACTCCGGACAATCTATACGTTCAACGAAGGGCATCGATAAATAAACCGTACTCACATATCATCAAACTAAAGTCAACAACAAATAATTCAATTAAAACTCCAATAACAGAAACATATCAATAGGTATTTATTATCTACATGCTAGTAGGATCACAATGCAAAAGAATAAACTAAATTGAGTGGACGGTTTGAAAGATATGGCCTCCAGAAGGTTAAATTCAATTTAAATAGTTCAAAAGGTCAATTTTCGGTTCTACTGGATGCTCCTGATGAACACGAGTATGTAGGAAAAAGAATCGATGAATTTGGATTTACGGATCTCAAGTTATAGGCAAACGAAAATTATGCTAAAATCTGCACACACAAAAATGTGCTGCGCTGCGCTTGTTCCATGTGGCACGACCTGATTGGCCTTCCGGTGTCCGCTGCTATGGCTAACCGACGAACGGCCGGGTCTTAGAGCATACCGATTCGATAATAAAAATAAGCAAGACCGATTTAATCTCAGTTGCTCATGGGAGATCAGACGGCAGAGAGAGGCTCACCGGGGAACAGAGCTGGGATGCTGCCGGACTTGCAGAAGAACGCCGTGGGGCGGCTCGGGAACTGACGGTTCTGATGTATACGAGGCCTTCTGGGCTCGGAGAAGATGCTACTGGATGCGGAGACTAACGGCGACCTCGATGCAGTCCTTCGTGGCGAAGAGGGTGTCCTCCATTGGCGATCCGGTGCTGCTGGAGCTCGGGTGGCGGCGATCTGCTTCGGGTCGAGCTCGGAGCGCTCGCTCTGGTGGGTAACCGCGTGATAAATTAGGTTAGGAACAGAGAGGAGACCAAGGTAAATCAGGCAGAGGGGAAGGGAGATGTTGGGTACCTCCGTAGGCGACGGAATCGGCGGCAAAGCTTCTGTCGACAGCGAAACTTCAGCGAGATTGGGACGAGGAAAAACATACATGGGAGTTGGCGATTTGGGGGAAAATCGGAAGAGGATGGGTTGTATATCCTATATAGGGTAGCTCCCGTGACCTATGGTTCAAGAATCGATCAAATCCATCGAGTTCGGTCACACTGCGGTTTGAAGAGCTGCAGTGTCCCTGACGAACAACGCTGTGGAGAAGATGACAAGTGGCGCCCAGTTGGCAGCGCCTGTGAGGGAAAAACAGAAGAAGAAAAGGCCTGCGGGGTGGGCTGTTGCTTGACCAAAATGGGTCGGCACGCCAACTGCTTGGCGCGCGCGAGGGAGGAAAAAGAGTTGGGCTCCATAGTGACCTTATTTTTTAAAACAACTTATGTTAGAGGAAGTAGTAACATATAGCTAAATAAAATACGGAATTAAATCCTATAAATACTAGAACACCCAGTAAAACATTAATACTGCAATATAAAATAATGAACATTTTTTCTGACTCTAATACAATTTGGAAAATTAATTTTATGCAATAGGAGCCAATAATAATCCTTGAAAACAAACTCTAAAATAAACTTGAGTTCATAAAATTACCAAAATAAATCAAGTAAACTCCAAAAATTCAAATATGCATAGAAATCACTATGCAAATGAATGATCCTATTAACATTCCAAATTTTAAAATTTGGGATGTTACAGTTCTTCATTCAAACAGACAAAAAAGAAATAGAAGGAAGCGAAAAGAAACACCGAGTTTTCGCTCACAAGACAGTAGAAACAGAAAACGACACAGAAAGCCCGCCAAGTGAAGGCTCTGTGCGAAACAGCAGCAAATTGACGCAAAGAGCATCATATAGGACTTCCCCATTAGTTTGGCACCACCCCTAGGTTTGGCGCCCAAACTTGGTGCAGCTAGGGTTTGGGATGGGCCCCACCTCTTTGGCGCGCCGCCCTTGGGGGAGGGAGCCCCTCCTCCAAGTATCCACCCCTCCCCTACGCCTATATATAGTGGAGGGACAGCCCCTCCAATTGCACAACTTCCTGGCGCGAGGGATGCCTCTCTCTATATGTATATCTATCTATCTATCTATCTATCTCCCAGAAAGGTTTCGTACGTCGCAAGGCTGCCCCACCCCCTTCTAGTTCTCCAACGCCGCTTAGTTCTAGACGACAAAGCGTTGTCAGATCGACGACTTCATATGCATGGATACCGGTGGAGAGATCATGTTTTTGATCTTCATTCGAGGAAAAAAAAGCTCACGGTAGGGAGGATCTAAATCCTAGTTGCAGGAATCTGCATTAACGATCTTCACCAACTCTTCTTCCGATACAGTCTAGTTGATACATATCCAATCTAATCTCATTTGCATCTTCATAGTGTTCCTGGTGTATCGATTTGTCGGTTTTTTTGTTTTCTACTATATCTCCCAACTATGGCATCATGTGTGATCTATGAGTAGATGCAGGTTGCGATTTAGAACACATGATATGTGTGGGTATTGCACAATAGTTTTTGTAGTAGATGAGATCTATTTCTTAATAAAAATTTGTGCGAGCAGTAGAAAAGATATATTGGTATATAGTAGATGCAGTATGTTACTTGATGTTTCCCCTGAATTTGCACTTTGTTTTCCTGATCTTGATGGCATGGTGAAATTTTGCTACACGGTTATGGCTATCCGCGATCTTTCTATGTGTGTTGTGAGATAAAAAAATGTGCTCCAATTCTTTGGGTTCATCATAGTTAAGAAAGATGGATTTTCGCAAACTAAAGTGCTTGTAGATGTGATCTGCACGGGGGTTACGAGTTGAACGAAGTTTAGTATGAGGCTTGATATTTTTATTAAAATCTTATGTTTAGCATGAATACTTTATAAATTATAGATATGTTGAAGACGTATAAGACAAACCTCTCGGTGATCCACTAACGTCTAGAGTGACACAAGATGTTGCTAATGTTCTTCATGATGCTCAATCACTTGACTAAATTTGGGCTCTGTGGTTTTGTCTCAGTGAAATCTCTCAACAGAGGAACTGCTTAGACAAACTCGTGTTAGCTCAAACGGAGCAGTTAGCCAATGATAATTTGGGTGGGGTGGCTATTTATAGCGAGAGCAATCTCGAGGTATGAAATGACCAACGAGGGCCTGCACCTCGCAATGGCCAACCGACACGTGTCTAACGGTCGGTTTTCAAACTCATGCGGCAACTTGAGGAACAAATTAAGTTGATTCCACTGCTCGTGATTTTCTCTCAATGTCCAGAAGAACTTCGTCTCTGACTTAGAGAAAAAAACATAACACATGAAGAGATTTCTCTCGACTTCAC
>CBMN010053121.1:1490-18002 GCA_000582825.1 Hordeum pubiflorum
CTTGTCTGGATTGCTTAGTGGTGGAGAGTGAATACAAGATGGGGCTCCCTCTCTACAGTTGTCCCCTCCCCCTTCATATACTAGCCTCGGTCCTCTTCCCCCGTACCCCGGGCAGGAAGGGTTGCCACAACGGCCAGTCTTTTTTGGGGGGACAGGACTGCAGCCTACCCTGCCTAAAGTAGTCTTCGCCTGTAAAAGCCACCTGTCATGACGCATCGGTGGGCTCGGGGATGACCTTCGTCCTGGCGAACCCCGGCCTTGGTCTTCTTTCACCAAAGGGGAAACCTTTTAAAGGTCGCTTTGGGGCCGGTGGCTGGCCCTGCTTCCTTAGCACGGGAAGGGAAAACTCCCCCTCTGTGCACGCCACCACGGTGCCAGGCACCGCCTAGTGCGGCGTGCGGCGCCCATGTAGAGCCCCCGTGGAACAACCCCAGGAGGCAGCCTCCCGAGGGCATCCTCGTAAGGCCCTCGGGAGCGCCTTCGGGCAGAGGCTTCACAAAGCGGAGGCTCCCACGGACGCCCTTAATGCGATGCCCTACTCCGGGCCGTGCTGGGCCCGGACCATGCGTCGTGCCATGGGCCCTAGGCAGACAGGCCTGGGTACCCCCAGTCCCAGGAGCCCGACACACTCCGCAGGGAGTAAGGAAGGCAGTCTTCTCTTCATCTTGTTTGGCCGTCTTGATGTGATGGTAGCCTGAAAAGGCGTCCAGGAAGCATAGCAGTTTGCACCCGGCTATGGAGTCCATGATCTGATCGATGCGCCGCAATGGGAAGTGGTCCTTGGGGCAGGCCTTACTGAGATCAGTGAAGTCGATGCACATCCGCCCCTCTGCGCTATGCTTCTAGACCACGACAGGATTGGCAACCCACTCGGGGTGGAGTACCTCAGGGATGAAGCCTACCTCTTGAAGCTTATTGGTCTCTTGAACGATTAACTTCTGTTTCTCTATCGCCTGGTGTCATGCCTTTTGCTTCATGGGTCGTGCGTTTGGACACATGTCTAGGTGGTGCTCGATCACCTCCCTTGGCACTTCGGGCATGTCTGATGGTGTCCAGGCAAACATATCAGCGTTTTCCCGAAGGAAGGTGACGAACTCGCCTTCCTATTTGGCCGGGAGGCCATTGCCTATGGTGACGGTGGGCCCGGAGCCGTTGCCATCTAGCGACACTTTCTTCATCTCAGCGCACGCCTAAGAAAACATTGGCTTCTTCTTGGAGGGTGCAGGCTCAATGTTGTCCTCGTCAGTAGGATGGGTGGTGGAGGCAGCCTTGTAGGCGCTCTCACGGGTGCGCATCGCATCCTTCTCATCACAGTGGATGGTGATGGTGTTGCCGCAGCGCGGGAGCTTGACAGTGTTGTAGGCATGATGGGTCACTGCCATGAACTTGGCAAGTGTAAGATAGCCCATGATGGCGTTGTAAGGCAAGCCGATGTGCGCCACCTCAAAGTCGATAAGCTCGGTGCGGTAGTTCTTGCGACTGCTGAAGGTGACAGGAAGACGCACTTGCCCCAGGGGCAGGGTGGAGCCGTCAGTTACGCCTGAGAAGGGCCTCGTCGACATGAGGCGCTCGTAAGGCACCTGGAGCACCTCAAAGGTCTCCACAGAGAGCACATTGAGGCCTCCACCGTCATCGATGAGTGTCTTGGTGACTGCGACGTTGTTGATGGTGGGTGTGCACAGCAGAGGGATCTTCCCCATAGCCCTTATGGACTTGGGGTGGTCGATGGAGTCGAAGGAGATCGGGAACTGCGACCACTTGAGGGGCCTGGAGACATCAACTCCGGGGAGTGCAGCGTTAACCTCACGGGAGAACTGCTTGAAGTGGCGGTTGGAGGCGGGAGCCTGAGCTCCACCAAGGATGCACGCCACTTCACGAGGTTCCTGGTAGCCCCCAGCGTCCTCATCCAGCAAGTTGTTCCTGTTGGCGCGAGGCGGGGCGGCATTGGCTTGAGGAGGATTGGCCTGCTGAGGCTTATTCCGCCAGCCCTGCCGGTAGTTGTTTTTGTTGCTGTCGTTGTCGTTATTGCGATCGTTCCAGCGACCACCGTTGTGGCCTCTGTCGCGGCCTCCAGCACGATTGTTGCGGTCATTGCGCCTGCCTTGGTGGTCTCGCTGGAGCATCTTGAGCTCGTGGTTGTCCTCGGTGTGATGAGTGTTCACGCTGTGGAAGGCGCACGAGGGATGACCATCTTTAGTGGGCGCAGGCTTGTCGCGGTCGCGCCCATGCTTCTGCTCAGGCTCTACTGCGAGCACAGCGCGGCCCTTGTGCTTGGTTTCCTTGTTCTTGACCTTGGCGGCATCGAGAGCCATGTCTGAATCGTTGTGGGCGAAGAGATGGCCTTCCTCAGCCTTGGCTCATCGGTCGGCGAGGTCGGAGAGCGTGGCGATGATGTCAAGCTCGTCGTTGATGGCGAGCTTCTCGCGCATCTTGACGTCTGTGACGCCCGCGGAGAATGCAGAGATGATCGCGGCATCAGAAGCAAGCGGGATCTTGTGGCGCACTTGGCTGAAGTACTGGATGTATTTGCGGAGAGTCTCACCAGGCTGCTGGCGCACGACATGCAAGTCGTTGAGAGTGAGGGGACGCTCATATGTTCCCTTGAATTTGGAGACAAACTGTGCGCACAGCTCGGACCAAGAAGAGATGGAGCCCTCGGGGAGGTTCATCAGCCACGAGCGCGCCGCGTCCTTGAGGGCCATGGGAAACNAGTTCGCCATGACCTTGTCGTCACTGCCCATGGCTTCGATGATGATGGCGTAGAGCTGCAGGAACTCTGTGGGGTTGGGGGAGCCATCATAGCCAGGAGGCAGCTCCGCATTGAAAGGCGTGGGCCACACCATGCGGCGCAGCTCGGGGGTGAAGGCGCGGCAGCCCCCGCTGGTGGACGGAAGCCGCCGGCGAGAGTGGCACGATTCTGACGCCCGGCTACGGCGACGTCCTGGAGGGTGCGGTTCTGACGCTCGAGCTGCTGTTCGAGGATCACACGCGCGTCGGGGGCCACGCGGCGAATGATTTGGCAGCTTGGATCTACGTGGGGCGATGAAGATGCTCCATGGGACAGTCCCATAGCACGCTCATCACGACGGGGCCCATCTCCCTCACTGGGCGGAGGAGGTGAAGGAGGAGCGTCCTGCCCTGCCCTTGCACCCTGCGACGGAGGGGGAGGAGGCAGGGAGTGGGTGAGAGTCGGGGCGTCACCAGCGGTGTTTGACGAGCTCGGTGATGTGTGCGAGCCAGGCGTCGTAGCTAGCTGGAGTTGGGCGGTAGCGCAGCTCTCCACCATGAGGAGCGCGGTCTGCGGAGCCGGCGGGGCATGGCGACCGTGCGAAAACTCCGTGGCAGTGCGAGCGGGCGGATGGTTCGCCTACACGGAGGGATGGATGGAGGAAGCATGCGCCTCCCGTGCCGCGGGCTCGATAGCAACACGAGGGTTCCGGCGGCGATTGGCATTGATGACGAGCTCCGTGCGGACCATCTAGGCCCTGCGTGCATATCTCTCGTGGCCCGCCTTGTCCATGTCGATGTCGAGCGGAGTCGAGGAAGAATACACACAAGGAGCTACCCTACCTGGCGCGCAAATGTTGTAGATTGGTTTTGTGCCTATGGGGAACCCGGTTCGAACACTGGGGAGCTGAGTGAAATCTACCCCTCGACTAGGATGAAGCTACGTGCACAGAGCATGAAGGAGACGCACGGATTTACCCAGGTTCAGGCCACCTTGGGGTGTAAAACCCTACTTCTGCTTGGTGGATTGCTTTCTCTCTTTCATTGCACAAGTGTTACAAGTTGTGAGGTAGAAGAAGGGTTCTCGGGAGGAGAATGAGGGTTCAATCCTTCTATCCCTCTCTACGGTGGTGGCATGTCCCTCTTATCCTTGCCTTGGGTCTCTCTTCCCAAAATATTGACGGGAAAAGGGCAACCACAAAGCGGCAATTCAGAGGGGGACAAGCACACTGTCTTCCCTGACAAAGTCGGTCATCACGCTACAAAGGAGCCCTCCATGACGTGCTCGTGGGCTCGCCGGTGACGCCTGTCCTGGTGACCAGCGTCATGTTGGGCTCCTTGCACCAAAGAGGTAAGTCTTGGGACTCATCTTGGAGGAGGACAGCAGCTCGCCGCCCTTTTATCACAAACAAGAAAGATTCTCTGCATTTGCCCGTTGGCGCCGTCCTTACAGCCTCTGCCAACGGAGTACGTCACCCACGTGCCGGGCGAGCCATTGTATGGCCAGCATTGCACAGCCCTTCCAAGCGGGGGGCTTCGCAGGAGAGACCTCGCGAAGCCTTCCACATCTTATGCACAGGTGTCCTGAGAGCCCCTCTCAGAGAGAGAGAGAAGGAGCCTGGCAGAGCCGGGGCCTCGCAGGGTGGTCTTCAGAACCTCCCAGTGGGCTGTTTGCCGCATTGGGCCTTCTTCGTGTCGTTGACTCGGCCGGTAGCAAATGGACCATGGTATCCTGGTTCCACTGGACCGACAATGCGCGCGAAGGAACAGGCGGTCCATGGAATCCAGCCAAGGCGAGGCGCCCCAGGGGATCTTGCGCTTGAGCGGCCGATCGATGCGCTGCAGTTCGTTGCCTGGCTACGGGCATGCTCCGCCACGCCGCAGTCTAGGAGAGAGAGGCCAACAAAACCTAGCTTAAGTGGTGAAATGGAGAAAAGGTAAGAAGTGACAAAACTTTTATAAATGAAAAATTAGCCCAAGTTCTAATTCATTAAAGCATAGCTATATCTATTCAAGTTCAAAATTCTTCAAATAATGATTAAATGTTTCTTTATTTTGCGAACCAAAATGTGGTTAGATGGTTAGAAGAACATTGGTATCCCCAGCCTAGTCGTGTGGTTGGATGGTTAGGAGGACAATGATATCCCTAGTTCATCAGGGTCCTAGACTTGACACTAGTGCTCACATTTTCATGGATCTATTTCAGGCTTTTCGGCGATGTGTGTTCAGTGGGAGGAGTCGTTCACATCGACTACGAAGATATGTGTGACGGTCATATGGGTGAGTGTATGTGTTTGTGTATGACCGTATGCGTCTATACTGTGTTAGAAAATTCTCCATTCTTTACATACCAATCTGCAAAACACGTGCAGTTCACTAGTTACTCAAAACGGGAACCATCAATCTATAGCAATAAGAAGAGCGGGCAAACCCTCCACGAGTTCAGTGCAGAAATAGATCTAAGTGTATGGTTAATAAATAAAGTCAAATCACTTGTAAAAAATACTCCCTGTAAAGAAATATAAGAAGTGTATAGATCACGGTGAGTAGAAAATAACTTGATTGGCGATGCAGAAGGAACTCCTGCCAGTAATCCTGAGATGCATTAGGAACTCTTCTCCCCTAGACTTTCTGGACTGGCGTTATGTCGTATCCCTTGAGAGCTTCACCGCCGGCTTTCCCATCCAGCCTCCTTCCCCCTCGCCGCCAGCGGTCATGGTGGCAAGCGCTGGGTAGGATGGAGGTTTGGATCCTAGGTCTAGTGGTGTGTGAGTGTCCCTCTCCGGCAAATAAAGTGGAGGTGCGGTTTGGATCTTATCCAGGTGGTTGTTCAGCTCTCCCTTGGGGCCACGCTGGTGGCGAAAAGGCGGAGGCAAAGATGACTGGCAATGGATCCTTCGGTGGCATCCCTCAGCCGGCTTCATGGCGAAGCTTAGGCCCGTCCAATTTCGTCCCCACTTCTCCCTCTTTTTCTTGCTGTAATAAATCTCAGTCATATGGTGTTCCAGATGCTCTTCTTCCTCGATCTATTCTTGACACCATGGTTGTGGAGATTGAGCAGGAGGAGATGTACATGCGTGCCACTTGCAGGAGGCCTCGATGTTGCCACGTCGCCAAGGTGGTGGATGAAGAGGAGTGGGGAAGCACTGAGTTGAAGATTGATGGTTGGGTTCGAGCTTCCATGGTGGAGCTACGGCACCTGCGATCGGCTACCAGTTTTCATCGAGCCTCTGCTTCTTCTGGTCAAAGGGCAGCCAATCCCTTTCCTCCTGGCTTTGCATGCTTCTTCTGGTCAAAGGGCAGCCAATCCCTTTCCTCCTGGCTTTGCATGCCCTATTGGAGGCAGTTCCAATTTTCGTTCAAAAGCTATGGCATGCACGTGCTACGCCCATGGCGATCACGTCGCCCCAAGTGGTTCGTCCCCGACGAGGTTCAATCTGTGCGGAGGCTGTCAACGACCCGATTGTGTTTTAATCACTCAGTTAGGGGTTCTCCATGCAAAAGTCTGGGTCTTTGTTTTAATCTTTCCTTTTCTTTGGGTAAAGTGTGCTTTGAAGCTTTATCTAATGAAAGTCTAGGTCCTACGGGACCCTACCTCTGTTCAAAAAAAAAAAGGAGATGCATTGGAAGGATGTGAGGACTTCCCGTTTTGAGCTCTGTAGCAGACATGCTCAGATTATGTTGACGGTGGATATTTCAAATGAAACCAGCTGCCTCTAGTAAACAATTATAGACAACATAAACAAGGCAAGGATTGGTTCGAAGTAGTCCGGCAACGTCATTCTACCCAAATTCCAATGACGGTAAGAAAAAACTATAGCCTTGTGAGTTATGGTGTCATTCCACATATAGTGACTAGAGCAGAACAGTTGAGTCATATATCCATGGCTGGCCTTGGTAACGATATTTGCATACCATCACAACAATTACATCATCCTAATAACATCAATGGAATCAGAGCAGCAGGTCAATGAGGTAACGGGCCCTTCTGAATCTCTTAAGGCAAAGGTTCCTCTGAATCTCCCAGACGTGATAAGTGGAGGTAAGCATCAGTTCCTACATAAAAGAGCAAACACATTGATGATTAGTGGCAATGGAAATATTGCAGCAATAGGCACGGAGTGGAAGAAACAATAAATGCTTAGCTACCAAATAATAAGTGCAAGGTTTCTAATCTTCATATTCTGTCAACTTTCAGACAAAGATTCATACAAGTCAAAATATTAACATATAGAGGAAAGCTAAGCAAAAAAAAAGTGCACTCTTCAACGCTCCTTTTACATAAACATATGAAGTGAAAAATGGACATACCATATCCCTCCATTGAAATGATTTGCAGATCCCCGCCAAAATATCGAGCATAAAGACGGCTAATTGGGAGCCCATAACCATACCCAGCCATGGTAACTCCATTATGGCCATCTAGATCAGGCGGGTGTTCTGCTGTACTGTAGAGATAGGTGAAAATTCTTGGGAGGCCACTTCTTGGTATTCCACCACCTTCATCACTAATCTGCATTAGAAAGGTTATAATCGCAAGTCACGTGACTAAGGATTGGATCAATCAAAGCTGGCTAACAACAAATGTTCTAATGTATGTGGTCCATATAAGAAATTATTTACAGGAACACTTTCCAGTAGGGCTATGATGGAAGAAGAAAAATGGAACAAGGATGGGATGTCTTGCACATAATTGAGGAGCAAATTTTCTGTAACAATTATGACACTGTAATCTGATACAGGATATTGATCTTTCCCAAAAAATGTAGTGGAACTTAATATGCAGCTCCAACACTGTTCTTGCATACATGAGCCACTCTTTCAAGAGAGCTGAGGTATATTTCACCTTTGGATAAGTATATGAAACCATGATGGTCTGGATTTGGGTATGTCATTGCTTACTAGTCAATAATTTGGTCTCTGCAGAACTAATACCAAGTGTTTCACACGATTGTATCTCAGAATTTGCATTAAAATGCCAATTTGATTATCCCTTTTTCCATTTTCATTTGCTATATAAACAAAAAAAAGGTACATTGATAAAGGCATACAAGGTTAACTCGAAGCTTGTGGGTCACAAAATAAACCGTATAGCCTTGGGGAGAGACAAACCTTGATAGTTACATCCTCTGCTCCATCAGCAACTATGATCCTAACAGGAGGTGCATGTTTATCAGAGTTCATAAATCGTTCTTGTACTGCACGAAGAGAATTCTTCACCAATTCAAACATCATGAGATGTAGATGTATTGTCACATATCTGCAATTGAGAAATGCAAGCAAAATTCATTCAATACTTCATGCGCTTCAACTATATTACTGATGGAATGAATACTACAGTAAGATCGGTTCAAATCAAAATGGAAGCACATAGGAGGACCGAAAATCAGGGATTTACGGAAACGTAAAATCTGGGTGCCCATATATGTTGACATCAGGAGCTGATCCGTATTCTCGCATGCAAATAGCGCGTGCATCTTCACTAGCAAGTCGAGCCACTAGCATGGGGGACAATCTTGTGTTTATGAGCCCTATGACGCCAGGCTCTGGATCAGGATCATGCAAAGCGACATGCTGCCCTGAAATCAAGAGCGTTGTATTATCTATCTTCGTTTGGCAGTGTGCACCAGAAACACCAGTTACAAGAAATCAAGAGTGTTGTATTATCTATCTTAGTAATAGTACACTGGAAGGATTGCATTTCTATAAACCCGGAAACACCAGTTACGAGTTAGAATTGGAGCCTAACACCTAAAAGCGTATTAGTAACTAAACTTGTCGACAGACACTAGTAACTGTTTATAGATTTAAAACCTAGTAACAAACAGGCAGGTGCTGAGTATGCTTACCTATCAGCATGCGGATCCCGATTCTTGACATGTAGAAGCGATCAAGGAACTGATGGATCTCATTAATTCCAGAGGGGAATGCCTTTGCACCACCCAGGTCCTTCTTCAGCTGCTGCACACCCAATGCCATGGTGGGCATCACATTTGTGTGACGCACCCTGATCATCTTGATCATCTCGGTGAATGCTAGCTCATCATCCCGGTTGCTCACCTCCGGGAAGTACCGGATGTCACGGAACGAATCCAAGTACCAATCTCTCACCTTAACAGCAGCAAATAAAAAAGAGTTAGTCCTATAAACAGACACTCTCATGGGTAAGAATGTGCTGATTCTGTTACGCAAACCCTTCTTAGAATATTTACTATCTAACCAGTCCAAGTGATTCTGATATCTGAACTGTGAAGTTCAAGAAGCCAGTATGGTTAAAAAAATCAAATCATGTTGTCATGAAGGAATCTGGAAAAAATATTCCTTACCCTGGGATACATCTATGCTACACTTGTCTCTAAAAATTTAAATGACAAGCACCTGAATCATAATCGTTTTCATTTTTGTAAACCTAGCTGTGGTAGAATCAAAATTTTCATGATGTATTTTATCAATGAAGAGATACAAAATGACATTACAACTGTTAACCAAGAACTGCCAGTAACATTCGGTACTTCGTGAAATTCCACGGGTTCAAAGAGAACAGGTAATTTAGTACTCCAGTCCCTACCAATACAAGAAAGGAGTGTCGGCAGTTCTCTCGCTCTCAGCTCACACTCTCTCGATGATCATGAAGACCAGAAGGAGCTGGACACAAGAGTATTTTTGTGCCGCGTGCAATTGCGACTTTCTCATTACTTTCTCCTCCTCTTATTCGGGCTACAAGGGACGTGCAACGACCATGATCCATTGAGTTTGTGCCTGTTAAATATCTTGTAACATGTTTATATCCAGGAGTTATTAAACATAGATCTTGTTTAACTTATTCTATATTTTCTCTCTCACGGTTGGAGTCCAACCCAACCTGTAAAGCCACAAGACTTCTCTCATTGAGAATCAATATCATGCAGGCTCTCCCGTTGGAGGGTTGAGACGCTTCATTATTTCATACATGGTATTCAGAGCCCTTCCCTTCCATCTCATCTAGCTATCTTCTTCAACATCTTGCCATGGCATCCTCCTCATCAACCACCTTTGCCCTAAACTCCCAAGCATCCGAGAAAATCACGACCAACTTCATCCTATGGACCGCCCAAGTGTTAGCATAGATTCGAGTTGCGGGCATGTACGGCTACCCAGATCAATCCACTCCCAAGCCTGAAAAAACCATCACCACAAAAAATTCCGAGGGCAAAGATCACATCATCATGAGCCCAGCATATACGATCTGGGCAAGAGAGGATCAACAGGTGCTTGCTTACCTCCTCAACAATCTCTCCAAAGATGTTGATTCAAGTAGCCTCCCATGAAAAATCACATGTGGTCTGGTCGGCCAGAGTCAGCATGTTCGCCTCACAATCAAAGTTCTGTGTCAACAACCTTAGACTCAGCCTCACCAATGCACAGAAGGGGAACCAATCTGCCGCTGAATACCTCGGCCATATGCGATCTCTACCTGATGAGCTCGCCATGGCCAGAGATCCCATCACCTCAAACCAGCTCATCTCCTTCATCATTGGGGCCTTGGATATGGATTACCAACCCATAATTTCTGCCCTTGATCTCCGCACAGACCCACTTTCCGTTGACGACTTGTTCAGCATGGTTGCCAACTTCGACCAGCGGGTTGAACTCTTCCACGGCACCGACGCTGGCGGCTTCAAATCCTCTGCCAATGCCGCCAGCAGGGGCCGCAACGGCCCACCGAAGTGTTACTGTAGCCCTCCCCGCAACAATGGCGGTCATGGTGGTTCTTGTGGCGGCTACAATGTCGGGCATGGTGGTTCTGGCGGCGGCTATGGTGGCCCTAGCGGCGGCTATGGTGCCAAACAAAACGGTGGCGGTTACGGTGGCGGCAGCCACGGCAGTGGTCACGATGGCTACTACAACAACCAGAACCAGAACCGTGGTGCTCCTGGTCGCCCCAACTTCAACAACAAAGGGCGCCAGAGTACTGGTGGTGGCGGCAGCAACTCTTCACGTGGGTATGAGGACTTCGGTCCATGTCAAATTTGTAAAAAAAAACGAATCATATTACTAAAGAATGTCCCTCGCGTTATGCCAAGGACAATTCATGCAAACACAAAGTTGCAGCTGCCGCAAAAACATCATATGGTGTAGACTCCAATTGGTATGCGGACACCGGTGCCACGGGTCACATAACCGGTGAGCTCGAGAAGATCACCATGCATGAGAGATACCATGGCCAAGAGCAAGTTCACAATGCACATAGTGCAGGTATGAGGATAAGTCACGTTGGTCATTCGATTATTAAAACCCCACATCGAGATATTCTTCTAAATAATGTTCTGCATGTTCCTAGTACTTCCAAAAATCTTCTTTTCGTCCATCGCATTACCCTTGATAATCATGTCTTTCTAGAATTTCACATATTTCTTTTTGATCAAGGCTTGATCAGGCCACGAAGAAAATCATCTATCGAGGTATATGCGTGGACAGACTCTACCTATTGGTTCCCAAGTTTAGCAAATTCAATAAACAAGTGTGTGGTGCCATCAAACTCTCGTTGGAAAGATGGCATCATCATTTAGACCACCCCGCTTATTCTATTGTTAGTCAAGTTCTTAGTAAAAATAAGCTCCCGGTTGTTGGTGAGCGTCATTCCGAAACTATTTGTGATTCTTGTCAAAGAGCTAGAAGTCATCAATTGCCATACCCTATTTCCACTAGTGTTTTTGTCAAACCCTTGCAACTCATTTTTTCTGATGTTTGGGATCCAACCCCTTCTTCCGTTGGCAGACATACATATCGCGTTAGCTTTGTTGATGATTATAGCAAATACACTTCGATTTATCTTCATTAAAAAATCTTATGTGTTTCAAATCTTTCATAATTTTCAAGCACTTGTTGAACGTAAAGTTGATAGCAAGATCATTTATTTACAATCAAACTAGGGTGGTGAGTATGAAAAATCAAATTCCCTTTTTCAGAAAATAGGAATTTCTCATCATGTATCATGTCCACATGCTCACCAACAAAATGGTTCTGCAGAACGCAAACATAGACACATTATTAAAGTAGGGCTTGCTTTGCTTGTTGCCGCATCCATGCCACTTAATTTTGGGATGAGGCTTTCCTCACCACTGTTCATCTCATTATCATCTTGCCTAGCCATGTAATTAACAATGAAACTCCTACTGAACGACTTTTGCATATCGAACCTGATTACACTCTATGGGTTTTTGGTTGCGCATGTTGCCAAAATCTTCGTCCTTACAAGAAACGCAAACTCATGTTTCGCTCTACACAATGTGTATTCCTTGCCTATAGTGCGCAACACAAAGGGGTCAAGTGTTTTGATGTCTCCAACGGACGTGTCTACATCTCGCGTAATCTTGTCTTTGATCAAACCCAATTCCCCTTTGAAAAACTCCATCCCAACGTCGGCGCTCTTCTCCGCAAAGATATTCTTTTGCTTCCTTCCCACCTTTCCGATGTCTACTCTGGGGGTGATAATAGTTGTACTGATCCATCTGTGACTACTCCTTCTAAACCCCTGCTCGAGTATGATGCTGCAGATTCGAACAACGAAGAAAACGGTGCTCAAAATGATGAAAACAATGGTGTACCAGGGCGTCATTTCATGTACCCTCTGGCTAGCATGGAAATACGCGTTGAATCCGCTTCAAGATCGACACCGTTGTAGTCTGCGCCCCAATCCTCCCCAAGATCCGTGGCATCAGGCGCGCCAGGTGCGCCAGGGCGATCCCCTCCGAGATTTGTGTGCCTAGACGTCGTCCACGATGCCTCTCCATCCCACCCGCACCAACCTCCTCCCTTCACGTGGCCTGTGGGGGGCACCTCATCTGCGACACGGTGGTCGACTGTCCAGTACGGGTTGTGCCCGTTGTCGGCCGCTCTGCAGCCAAGCCTTCCCCCACCAGCCAGTTGGCTGGCTCGGCCGAGCATGTGCCGCCTAACACATCAGGAACCACCTCGGGCTGCCTTCCTCGGGATCTTCTGCAGCAGCCTAGATTCTCTGCAGCAGCTGCCACCACGTTAGCGCCGGGATCTCCTATGCATCCACCAGGATTTTCTGCATCGGCCTTGAGTGCTGCCATCATTACACCACCACGCATACGACTTCAGAGGGGAGTAATAGATCGTATTAATTATGAAAATATTTCCAAATTTGGTTTAGCTTGCTTATCCGGAGAACCAAATACTTTGAGTAAAGCCTTTGGTGATGCTCGGTGGAAAAAGGCAATGGAGGAGGAATACTCAGCAATACAGAAAAATAAAACGTGGCACTTAGTTCCTCGACAGGAAGGTAAAAGTTTGATTGACTGCAAATGGATTTATAGGACTAAAAGAAATTCAGATGGCACTATTGGTTGTTATAAAGCAAGACTAGTAGCAAAAGGATTTAAGCAAAGATATGGCATTGACTATGTGGACACTTTCAGCCCTATTGTCAAGGCTGGTACCATTTTTCTTGTGTTATCCTTTGTTGTTTCCTGGGAATAGTCTCAGACAGCTGGATGTGCAGAGCGCGTTTCTTCATGGTGTTTTTGGAAAATGATGTACCACCTCGTTTGAAGATAAGAATACACCTTTCAATGTTTGGAAGCTTGATAAGGCCTTGTATGGACTGAAGCAAGCTCCCGGAACATGGTATTCTCGGTTAAGTGCAAAACTGCAAAAACTAGGTTTTGTTCCATCAAAATCTGACACTTCACTATTTATTTTCAACAAGTTTGAAACCACCATCTTTGTTCTCATATATATTGATGATATCATTGTGACTAGTTCATCAAATGAAGCAGCAACAAGGTTACTAGAGGATTTGAGTTCAGACTTTACCTTAGAAGGTTTAGGAGACTTGCATTTCCGTCTAGCCATTGAAGTTAAGAAATCTAGAGATGGCATTCGGTTATCACAAGAAAAATATGCAGATGATATGTTAAGTAGAGTTGGTATGGAAGACTGCAAGCCTTCACTAACACCTCTGTCTAGCTTCGAACCTTTGTCTTTGACAGAAGGAGAACTCCTGAATCTGGGAAGACAGTACCAGTTATAGAAGCATAGTTGGTGCACTTCAATATTTAACTCTTACTCGACCTGATATTTCCAGTGAATAAATTCTGTTAGTTTCTGCATGCACCCACCACTGTTCATTGCACAACAACAAAGCGTATTTAGAGGTATGTGAAAAATACAATGGGTCTTGGTCTAACATTCAATAACTCTTCTTCCACTCGCATTAGTGCCTTCTCTGATGCGGATTTGGCAGGTTGCCTAGATGATAGAAGGTCAACTGGTGGTTTTGTTGTTTTCTATGGACCAAACTTAATTTCATGGCGTGCAAAGAAACAAACCACTGTTTCCAGGTCAAGTACAGAGCCAGAATATAAGGCATTAGCAAATGCAACAACTAAAGTCATTTGGGTTCAGTCTATACTAAAAGAACTTGGGAGTGCCACAAGCTCAACCTCCTTGTATTTGGTGTGATAATCTTGGTGCAACTTATTTGTCTGCTAATCCAATCTTTCATGCCAGGACTAAGCATATCGAAATAGATTTTCACTTTTTCAGAGAACGAGTTGCAAACAAACAGCTAGAGATCAGATTCATTCCCTCCAAGGACCAGCTTGCAGATGGGTTCACAAAAGCACTGTCTGCGAGAAGCTTAGAAGAGTTTAAGCGTAATCTCAACTTGCGCAGTTGTGATTAAGGGAGAGTGTCAAATATCTTGTAACACGTTTATATCCAGGAGTTGTTAGAGATAGATCTTGTTTAACTTATTAATCTCTCTCTCACGGTTGGAGTCCATAAAGCCAGGAGACTTTTCTTGTTGAGAATCAATATATATCCTGCAGACTCTCCTGTTGTAGGGTTGAGGCGCTTCATTATTTCCTACAGTGCCATCCGACAAATGGATCAAGTGTGGCACAAGAATCACTCAAATCAGTTGAGCCTAGCTAAAACAGCTAACAGAAAAAAAAACAAGATGCAATGTCAGCCGAAAAATATGCCACCGCAGGGGAATGGAATGTGCTGCCATGGCAGCGAAATGCGTTGCAATGTCAGAGTAACTAATTGTGTGCAAACAAGGTTTATTCCTAACAATGAGCAGGGACTCTTTTCTTTTCTGGGTCTATGTACTTACATTAAGAAAATCTACTTATATATAAGGGAAAATCCATCCTACCACCCGGGGTAGTTACCCCACATGTCCCATATACTATCATGCGAAAGTATATATACTACTTTATCATTCTAAATCTGTTGATATACTATATACTATAAGATACATCAAAGTGAGTTACATGAAAAAAATTGCACGTTGGCCCATGGTTTATTATATTTGTGAAATACGTATATATTTGTACGTAAAAATAAACATACTCAAAATATGATACATACTACCTAAAAAGTAGTATATACACTACCTAAACATTCTTACATACTACATACAATGCGCAAATACTCTTCGATTTGATAGATACTACATACAACATACAAAACTCAGGTGGTGGTAACTACCACCGGTGGTAGCAAACATTTGTCCTATATATAGAGAGAGAGAGATACTAGCAATTATGCCCGTGCGTTGCAACGGGAGAGAAAAGGTAAGCATGGCTTAAGACTATCCTGAAAGTCCGCATCATATATTTCAACACAGTGCACGTTCTTCGATACAGGGAAAAGGTGAAGAATGTCTCCACGTGCGTCATGGCATGCTCTTTGGCTTGGTCTTGTAAAGGCACGACATTGAGAACTTTAGGATGGGCCGGACGTCGGCGACGCAGAACTGGTTGAGCATGAATTTAATTTGATATTAGAGCTGTTCGACCAACGACGTCAATTTTAGGTTTTCTCACCACTTTCGTATCGCCATGTCCCTGAATAGATTAATCTTCTCTACCCAGGAGCGTGTCATCCAATTAATAAAAGAACAATTATGTCTCATAGATAGTTCATTGAAGTTCGAATTTCCAGTAGATTGAGTCCTATTAAATTGATTTCTTCAAATTAGCCAAATAAAACCGACTGAGGGGTTATATCCAATCAGGAAGCGCCAATAGCCTTGGTGCATATGTACGTTGCGCCATGCATCAAAGCAACGACATCTATCTGAGGTATTCATCATGCTCACACCACTCAGCTCCTCGATATCAACCTTTCGAGCAAAAACTTCCATGCATAGCAAACAGCGGCTACGTCGTCTCCATCCACACCTCAACCATACATCTCAAAGTACCTCCATCCATGCAGCTATGCACATAAACTCTACGCGCTTGCATGCAAGGCAGAGATCCCATCGTTGTCCAAGCGGTGATGTCGGCAGCAGCGACGGAGTGGCCTGTATAGGACGTGAGGCAGCTCATGCGAGGTTGACGGACGGTTCGGGCGCGGCACGATCGAAGCCGGAGCTGAGCCGAGCCCCTAACAATACGAATCTAGACGGACCACGGACATACATATGGGTAAGCAAGCTAGGAAAGCAATACATCCGATTGTATGCGCATACGTCAAGCGTCAATATATCAGTATAGTATTGAAGAAGATCTTTGTAGTCATCTCCATGTTGTATAAGAAATCTTTCTGCGGAAAGGTCGAACCGTTTTAAATAAAATTGACTGCGGGTTGATTCTAGTAAATATTAAGGGGTTTTGTGTAAAAAATGACGATGGACCAAAAATACCTATTTCTATTAGTAGGTACTAGGGCATGGGCCCGTGCGTTGCAACGGGAGAAAAAGATATCACACGTGTCCCCATTCCTTCCGCTACAAGATACTTATCTACGATTTCTGTTCGTAAG
>CBMN010053289.1:0-11697 GCA_000582825.1 Hordeum pubiflorum
CAAAATTAAAAGAATTAAATACTTTTAGTCCCGGTTGGTGGGTCCCCAAGCCAACGGCACCGAAAGGTGTCACGTGATGGGCCTTTAGTACCGTGCCGTGTTCAACCGGGACTAAAAGAGGGCCTTTAGTCCGCACCCTGGTGACCAAGATCAACACAACACAGATCGGAAAGGAGTGTGTGAGCGTGTCTCCTCGGAGAGGCAGAGAGCAGAGATGGGAGTGGTCCAGCTTATCCGCCGCTCTGAGCTGAGCTGAGCTGAGATCAGTTCTTTTCTTTCCCCTGACTCCACCACGGTGGATTTCTTAATTCACTTGCCCCGATGCAACGAACACTCCAGTGGCGACTAGTGGTACAGAGCAGATGGCGCGACACGCGGAGCGGCACCCGCTGTGGCGGGGGCGGGGGTTGGACAGAGCAGATGATCGTCGGTGATGCGGTGGAAGAAAACCAACGAGGACACGCCCGCCGCTGCATGCAACCGCCTCTTTCCGTCCCAAGAGGACACGCGATTGCTCCACAAAATTCCGGCACATACGCTGTGTTGACTCAATGTTCGTCTCTTTTTATTGACTTGTAAATATGTCCATGCGTTGCAACGGGAGAGAAAAAAAAATCATAATCTTTAATGACCATGATCACATTTTGCTGCATCACCGAGATACAATATCACTTTTTTTTTTAAATCGTGATTGTTTTTTTCAAACTCATAAACATAATTGAAATCGTGGACATTTTTCAAGTTTACGAACAATTTTTAAAATCATGATTTTTTTTGAATATTTTTTAAAAGATGTTCTTGAATCTACGAATAATTATTCGAAATTGTTGGAACAAATTTCACATTGATGATTTTTTTAAATGCCTATNNNTTTTTGTATCAGCGAACATTTTATGAATCAATAAACTATTTTTTTAACTTACTAACAGTTTCTGAATTTTTATGAAAATTTTAAATTCATGAACATTTTTTGCATTGGCAGAATTTATTCTATTTCATTAACATTTTTTAATAATTGAACATTTTAAAAAATCATGAACGTTTCCCAAACATTTAAAAAAAAATATGAACATTTCTTAAATATGCGACCATTTTTTTAAATCGCAACATTTTCTGAATGGACAAATATTTATTAATTATTAAACATTTTATTTCAACATTATCGTTTTTTTTAATATTCGAAAGCTTTTTGAATTCCCAAATTTTCTTAAATAGAAAAAAAACAATAACGGGAAAGAAAAACGAAATTTCAAAAACAAGTCGCTCATACATGGGCCGGCCCAAATAAGTGTGTTGTGTCTTCTCCTAGCGCACAGAGCGCTGTATAGGAGGTTCTTGCATGGGCCGGCGCAGTCCGAGATTTTTCTGTGTGAAATGTTTTTTATTAATTATAGGTGGCATTGGTGGGTATTATTTTGCACTTTTAGTGGCAATTTCAATGAAGTACGGGCAGAAGCACTCCCTCCTTTAATTATCTCTTTTTATTGATATAATACATACTGCATAGTATGTTTTTGTTCCAAGCATCATGGCAAATCCAGTTTGGTCAGTAGCATGTGTTTCTAGGAAGACTATTGAGTCAACACAATTGTGTATGAATAATGTCAAGGCTATAGAAGTTCGTGTGAAGGCATGAACCAAGATGTATTGTTGAAGTCGTTGAGTACTTGTGAAAATGACAAGATGTATTGTACAATGCAAATAATCGATAAAAGCCTATGTTTTCTAAAAGAGATAAATTGTACATTCCGATGACTTATTAGATAAAGTTGGAATCAACATTTCAAAGCTTTTCTTATTTATTTTAAAGAAAAGGCATATGCCCGACTTTATGAATAAATCCATCAGGCAGAGTTAACACATCACAGACCAAGAGAGACGGTATAAGCCAACATAGGCAGACAGTGCAAAGGAAAGGCGGCACGCAAGCCAAACAAAAATGGCTCGTAGGCCAGCAATCTACAGAACCAGGATGGAACAACGCTGCACAAAAGTCATGGGTTATTCGTCGGAGACTTGGCTTGGGCAAGGGAAGAAGCAGAAGATCGCACTCTTGAAATAAGCTCCTCCAAGGCCGTCTGGTCAGCATCTTTAGTCAATGATTTCCACTGCTGCAAGAATAAGATTGTTTTGAAAAGGCAATCAGCCGACCTGTTAGGGAACACGTGCTCAATAGTAAATTTATTTCTAGTAGTCCACAAAACCCAACAAAGCGCGGAGAATTACACCCAGAATAAACGTTTGTTAAGCCCCACAAGACCAGCAGCCAGAGGCCGGAGCTCACCGAAGGAGGATGGGGCCAGGAGACCCTCATCCAAGATTGGATACCACACCATGCCAACTTAGCCAGGACACAACCAAAAAATATATGATCCGTGTTTTCCGGGGCCCGACAAAGCGAACATAAGCCCGAGCCCGACCCATTCCATTTACGAATTTGATCAGCCGCTGGCAACCTATATCCCGAGAGATTTTGGGCAGCACCCTAGCTTGCCAGATAGGTTTAAATTTGTTAGAAGGGGAGCCAGAAATAAGGCGAAGATAAAGAGACTTAACCGAAAATCTGCCAGAAGAAGAGTGGGGCCAGGTGAGAGAGTCCTCTTCCTCCGAGAACATCAGGAAGCATGCAACGAGGAGGTGCCAACATCCCAACTCTTCGGGAGAAAGAGTCCTTCTCAGCCTCAGGTCCCACCCAGCTGCGGCCAGCTCAGAGATTGAGATTTCCGGGTCTGGGCAATACGAAAACAAGGTGGGAAAAGTGACAGCCAAGGGAGCATCGCCAGACCACCAGTCTAGCAAGAACCAAACTGAAACTCCATTGCTTACAACAAATTTGACGTGTTCTCTAAAGACATTTCTAACTTTGATCAACTCGCGCTAGAATTGTGAACCACCCGAGGCAGAGGCGAAAAGGGGGCTACCGGAGGGGAAGTATTTGCCTTTGAGCATATCAAACCATAAGGTGCCTAGCCCCAGACATGATCTTCCATCACCATTTAACGATAAGACAAGTATTCATGATGGAGGTGTTCAGAATGCCAAAACCTCCATGGGATTTAACGAATGAAGCTTTCCTTATAGTAACATGAACACTTTGCTGGAACTAATTGAAGTTGCATATACTAGAAGCTTATGCGCCGCTTTTCGTTATCATGTCAGTTTTGTAAAAAAACTCTAATCATTATCTCTGATGTTTCTTTTGTACAAATCTCAGATGTACTCCTGGCGGCGTATATATTGTTGTTTGCTTTGGTGGGCTGCTGGCATGATTGGCCTGGTTCCCATCTTTTGATTGGACGCTACTGACTATGTCCGCGCAATGCATTTTTTTTAATTAAAACTGGATCAACCTCGTTGTTAGTCGAGGATGTATCATGGAAGAGAAGATTCTGATCAAGGAAGATAGCAAGAAATACGTTGTCAAAAGCCAGATTTGCCATTCTTGTTTCCCTGAACCCTGTACATGAACGAAAAAAGAAGCTTCAGAACTAAAATTTAGTTAAGACTGGGAAAAAATATGCTTGTTGTAAGTTTCAACACCAGCTGCTACTACTATTTGCAGGAGTGAACATATGTATCGTTGGCTGCAAGTTTATATATCAGGCTTTGTTTGGCCACAACATCGAGAGTTTATCCTCCGAACTTCATCAGACTATAGTACAGAATTGGCATATTTCCAGTTGTTGGAATATTTCTTGTAGATGAATAACGGCTCGCACGAAAGCTATCGTTTCTAATATAACTTTGACCTAAGAGCCTAAGAAGACATGGTCGATACAGTCCCATCAATCGGTGATGAACTACGCTGCAGAACCGCCAGCTCCGTGACGTCTCCTCGGACCGGCTCCTCGGCTCTTCCCCGCTGCCAAGCATCAGGAGATCCTCCTCCTCGTTGCACCCGTAGGCGGCGGTGCTGACGTCAACGGCGGCGAGGTGCATCTCCTCAAGCGCTCCCATAGAGGAAGATGTGTGAATCTCACACAGGGGACGACATGGTCCTTGCCTCAGGAGCGGTGCCGAGATGGAGTGCCCGAGGGAACCCTAGTGACCCGGAGAAGATTGGAGGGAGAATCCTGGAGTTCATCCTGCCCGCCTGCGGCCACCAATGCAGCGAAGTCGGAGAACTCTCCCCGCGCGCGTCCTCCGCGCAGCACGTGGACGAGGAGCCGGAAGAGCGACGGTGCCGGCCGCACCGGCGGCGAAGAGGCTGTGGATCGAGCACTGGATTTCCTTCATCCGAAGTGGAGGCGCTGAATTTCCTACGCCCATATGCTCGCAGCTGCAAGCAGAAACCTCATCACAACATTGCCGCGCTTTCCCAAACTGCCTTTCCGTTCTCCTTCCACGCGTACAGGGCCGCGGAATCGACACGAAGTCACCAAAGTCGTACGAAATGACACGAGGGCCTATCGTTTAGGCCCAGCAGCCGACATACCATCGCTGCTCTCTTACCGTCCTACCGGAAGGATGGGCCAGCCTGTAATGTAAACAGCGCCCAGACGCTTACAACGTTGGCCCACACGCTTTCCACAACCCCGACGAACGAGAGAGCTTCATTTCGTGGGAGCTTAGTAACTGTAAAGATTCGCTGAACACATTATATGATCCCCACGAAGTAAAAGAAATACTAGATGAAATCATCTTAAAAAAAATAATGTATGACATGGGATCAATATGATAAATATGGTAGTACATGATACAACAACTTTCAACCATACAAAAGTACTATATGCACCGTGCATATTGGCCACAAATAAAAACAATCATAAAACACAGAAGAGGATCACGAAGATTTACCAATAAATAGCAGTAAGTTCTTCCTTGCTTGCATGAAATCTACGAAAATGAATGGTAAGCCAACCCCTCTCATTGTTGTGCTATTCGCCTAAATACGCATCATAAGCTCCAACCTTTGTTCACCCATGAAGAACATTCGACAAACTTCTGGTCTCGTGTGAAGTTCTTGAAAACAGTCATACCTAGAAATATGAGATGTCGGGAAAGTTCTATGTTGTACCATGCGGCTTCGCCGAGCTAGTTTACTGAAAGTCCTAGGAAAAAGCACAAAAGGATGTACTGAGGTCATGTGTCAAGCAATGTGACCCCAAACATTGTTGCCTCTATTGTTTGATTGGCTCTGTCGAGTTTACAAAATATGTTCCTCTTGACTATGATTTAGAGAAAATGTTACACTATATGTAACCCTTAGCATATGGAAAATGCAAAATCCAGATGACAACACAATGAAAAGCTATAGTAGTATTGAAATGCATTGGGTGCTTAGGATTGGATTTCACTTCATTGGCGGCATCCAAGTCTTAATGTCATAGATATAGTCATAAAACTATTACTACGTGACTAACTTTCAATGTATTTCACTTCATTGCCTGTTGAAATACTATATTTTTTTCGTGCTTACGCTGCGTTTTGATCATAGTCTTGTTTGTTAGCACTTAAATAATATCCAACATTTAACATTAAAAAAATCCAACATTTTCCAGTCATTCATCTGCGTTCGCTTGCACACATAGCAGTGTAATTGCAATGTTGATGCACCTCTCATCCTTTCTGCCCAGTGACACTTGGGCCGTGGTGATGCATCAACAAGTTCGATCCAGCTTCCCTCTTTCCATAAGCTTTTTCACAATCTCATCACATAGTTGGCCAAGACAGCAGATAAACAATGCCATTTTTTCCTGTGACCTCAACACGCCACGTTTGAGCTTTGGACTTGTTGACAGGAAAGGAAATACACTAGAAGTACATGTTGCAAATTTAATCCACATCGTAGATCAATGACATGCACTGGTGACAAGGTGGCAACTCTGCAACTTTGTCAAACAAATTTCTGGCCAAGGAACTGCACCTGAATTTCCTTCATCGATGGCAAATACTTCCAACCAATCACCGATCAACATCAATGCAAAAATTAATCAGACTAGCAAAAGGGCCCGTGCGTTGCCACGGGAGAAAAAAAATCCCACACGGTCTTACTCCACAAAGATGGTCTATAATATGATAATGTGTAGCTGCAGCCCAAACAAAGATGGTCTTAGCCTACAACAACGTAGTTCAAGATTTCATAGGTTTTCTATTTCAACAGAGTTTGTATGTAGATTTTATACGTACATAAAAATGGACAAGTGATCATTCATTTATTAATGTCATGTGCGGAATGGGGTGTTGTTATGTGTAGAGAAAAATGACAAAAACAGACGATAACACATTAGGACACTATGGAGACATGCGTGCATCATGGGTGGTTTCTAGATTAAGCATCACCAACTTAGGGCATGTTCAACATCATTCCAACTCCTGGCTTCGCTCCGCGACCTCAAGCTCATCCTTGCGCCACCATCCCGAGCCCCTTCTCGCTTCACTCTGACGTCAATCATCGATCTGGAACTCCTCATGCCTCCTCTATGCTCATCCAGTTTGGTTCACCAACATCGTCTTTCTAATAATTTACCCATCCCTTTGCTAAAGGGTCTCTTGGCTTGTTGTTTACAAATTGTCTCAAAGAAGATGTTGGTGTCACATTTTTTTGCCCTCAAGCCCAACAATCGGCATAAGTTGCTACATTTCATATGGCCTCCACCTCTGATTTCATTTGTTATGGAAACTATACACATATTTATTTTGTATGTGAAAATATTTTTGTTGCGACTCTTAAACACTTTTTTCACATGCATATTTGCTAATACATGAAGAGTTTTTAAAAAGATACATGGTTTTTTTAACCATAAAGAGAGATTTTTTTTAGTCTGGAAAAAACATTTTTGTATGGTCTCCTGTGGACGCAGGTACCGACCCCTATTTCATCACTACTTCTTACCATACATGTCACAGGTACCGGTCCCTGTTTCATCATTATTTATTTCTTATCAAACATGTCCTCTTTTTTTTGTCATTCATGTCATCTCTTTTATTTCTTTTATATATGAGAAATAACGCAACATCTCATCTTCATTGGAACTCCTCTGCATTCTCTCCATTATTTCTTTTATAGCGCACACCCCATATTTATTGGGCCTCTCCTTTATTTTTTGTCATGCATATCCTTATTTATTGGGTGTCTCTAGCAAATTTACCTTCAATTCTGTCTTCAATACTGATTTTGTTGAGGTGTTCATTTTCAATCCGGATTGATGTCGGTATTGAAAAAATATGGATAATGCGTTATTGATTAATATTACACCCTAAATTGTAATTTTTTAAAATGGTTAACATATAAAATAGCATCATATTCAGATTCTACATATTTTTCTAATCAAATTTCATATATAACATGTTAAGTTTAGAGTTAGGGTTTAAAAGATACGGATATTTGAAAATATATTCAATATGTGTTGCGGGTTTAACATGAAAAACATTAGGGGGTTTTCTGTAAAATATCATGACGGACTAAGAATACCTATTTCCTTTATTAGTAGGTATAGACAAGAGTTAGCAGTTCGTCCGATTTCCCCGGTGTTTTTCCTCTGGCAATTTTTTACCAATACTTAAACAGTTTTTTTACCAGCACCAACATAAGCGATGAGCACCACTGAAGAAAAACAAGAGGAACCTCTCAAGAACAAGGCACATTCATACTCAGATCACTAGTCAGACTCCCCTGGAAGACGAATGAGTGCCACTAGACTTCTCCTTGCGATCAACTTTATCCTTGAGCTATCGATAAGAGGCTAGCTCTGGGGATCCATCAAGATTTTGATTAGAGCATGTGTTGGAATTGTGTCGAATATAATGTACAAGGTAGGTTACAGTTGGACTTGTAGTTGTATTGTGTTTAGACATGGTATGAAGTCGTGTCCTAATAGGACACTTGTACCCTTGGCCTCTTATATAATGATAGGGTAGACACGTGATGTAACCTATGCCAACATAATAGCACAGGCACGCAGGGGGAGCTGGCGGCGTGTGCCCATGCCCAAGGCGGCCAGGGTGCGGTATTGTGACGATATCACAAGGAGGAGCGTCCATAGTCAGGCCCCGGGGATGTAGCCATGTCGGTGAACCTCGTTAACAAATCTCGGTGACGTGCCTTCTATGATGGCTTGGTCCTCAGATGATCGACAGTGCGTCTCGGATTTATTCTAACAGCATGTTCGTCCAAAGGCTTGACGACGAGTCACGACCATTCCAGCAATCACTTAGACCAAATCACGGCCTTGGCAAACTTTTTCTACATAATCTTAATCGATTCAGAGGCTAATGTTGTGGATACACATAACAGGTAGGCCCATGAAGGGTCAAAGAATCATAAAGCATAGGATCCATACGACAGATGGATCCAGACCAATTTCATACCATACATGAAGTTACTCGGATGTCAGACATACTATACACTAGGAGGACATCTAGATCAACATTACTCGAACGTCGTACATCTACTTGGACGATCATCAACCATACATCATGCTACGGCATCACTCACTCGAGTATGTGAAGACCAGCAATCAGCATGGCGGATCAAGCGTCACTTTCATAGTGGATATTAATGAGGCTCTTCTGGTGGGTTACATTAATTCCTCCACTTGTAAATAGTTGGTGAGGGGTGGCACACTCTATATGAACCACCCCTCACCACATAGCTGGGGGCCTGGCTCTCATTCTTTCATCCCTCTCTCTCATATTCTTTCACACATTGTAATCACCCTATTCATACTCAAATAAGAGAAAGTCTCATCGAAACACGAGACGTAGGGTCGTTATCTCCACTGTGAGAGACCCGTACTCTCTAAAAGCATTCGTGTCACTCATTTGCATCTTGATAGACCACTCTCCATTACACTACCCGTCTTTACTTCCAGAATCGTTCCCATGACACTATTCCCCTAAATAGACATCATAAGCTCCATTGTTCATGCATCCATGGAGAAAATTCGACAAGCTTCTCGTCTCGCGCTTAGAAATATGAGACATCGGGAAAGTTCTATGTTGTGCCACTTGACTTCACAGAGCTAATTTGTTGGAAGTCTAAAAAGACACAAGAAGATGTACTACACATTTGTCACTATTTTTTGATTGGTTCCGTCCACTTTACAAAATAGGTTCCCGTTCTATCGGATTTAGGTAAATATTACAAACTATATCATACGGAAAATGAAAAATCCACATGACACAGTGAAAAGCTGTACTGGATTGAAACTAGTTGGGTGCTTAGGCTGATATATAGTACCCAAATATTTATGTGATAGATATAGCCACAAAACTAACAGGACATGACTAGTTTGCATTGTATTCCACTTCATCATCCACCCTTGGGTTGAAATACACTTGGTACTTAGGCTCACATAGGATCATAGTCGTGTTTCTTAGCATTGAAATAGCATCCAACATTTGTCAGTCATTCAACTGCATTCCCTTGTGCACACATATAGCAGTGCAATGTTGATGCACTTTCTCATCCTTTATGAGTGACACTTGGGCTGTAGTGAGGCATCAACAAGTTTGATCCATCTTCCCACTAGTTCTTTTACAATTTCATCACATGGCTGCATAGCTGGGTAAGAGCGACACTTGGGTCGTATGACGCATCAACAAGTTTGATCCATCTTCCCTCTTTCCACAAGCTTTTTTGCACTTTCATCACATAGCTACTACATAGCTGGGTAAGAGCATCTCCAATGAAAACCGAACAATAAATTATCCAGATATATGTGTATGATTAGTGGGGATGGAGAGAGAGACAAAAGAAAAAAGAGAGATAAAATGGTTCAGGATGGGCCACGTCCAACGTGACAGATGCAGACGGCCTCGGCATGTCCGAACACCATCATTTCCTCTGCATGAATGTGTTGGGTTCATCTGGCTGGTTAACAGCCTCAGCACGCGGCATGTGGACTTCACGAAAAGTCAGCTAGAATCACAAAATGTTCAGTCGTGCTAAATTAAATGTGGCATGCTCTTATGTTGCAAAGAGAACTTGCATTCGGGCTCTCTTGAACTTTTATGAGAATCTCACAATTCAAAGGAGCTCAAGATGCACTTGTTGACAGGAAAGCAAATCACCCAAAAAGTACACGTTGCCAGTTTAATCCAAATCCCAGATCATTGACGTGCCCTGGTTATAAGGTGGCAACTCAAACCTTTGTCGAAGAAATTTCAGGCCAAAGAACTGCACCTGAACCAGCGAACCTCCTCCGTCGTTAGCAGAAACTTCCAGCCAATCACCCATCAACACCAATGCAAAAACTAATCAGACAATTTGATAGCGGTCCGATCTCCCTGGCGTTTTTCGTCTACCAACTTTTCTACCAAATCTTTAACCAAAAAAATTGCTACCAACCTAAGCAATGAGCATCACTGAAGAGAAACAAAAGAAACCTCTCGAGAACAAGGCCATCTAGGTCCCAGTGTAGAGTTAGGAAAAGGGACTAAATCTGCAAAGCACATATTCCGATGATGATGCTGTGACAAGCGCAAAGCGAAAGTAAACAAATGTTTATGCAAATGAAAGGTGACAAAAAGGCCAAAGCGAAATATGCTTCAGGTTCGCTTCTCTTCTGTTCTTCAGAAGAAATAAAACCACGGACAAAATAGCCTTCAGAGTACAACCAGCACATATAGGTAGGTTGCAGCAACAGACATCGCCATCACGGTAAAGCTTCCGAACAACCGCGAACCTGAAACTGTTAGTACTAATCTTGACGTGTGTAACTAGTTGATTAGTGGATCAACTAGTCCGGTGCATGGCGTGAGTCTAGGAACAGATCAAGTCAGGTGTGTGTTAGCTTGGTCAGCCCGTACTGCATGTAGGAGTAGCCAGTGCATGCGGTTAGTGCGTGCGGTTAGTGGGAATGGTTGTTAGCAGGCCATGCGGACGTGGGTTACTCGCCGGTAGTGGCCTTGCTGGGTCTAGTGGAGTATGGTGGCCGGGACGTGTGTGTGCAAGGGTATAAAACCCCCTCCCTATGTACTGATGTAAAGTGCTCTGGTGAGTTGTCGAGCCGCGACGGTGTGAGTGGGGCCTAAGGAAGATGTAGTCTCCGTCGGGACCGTGGTGTGTGCCCGGTCGACGTGAGAGTTCTTCCGGGTTATGCTGCGTGTGTGCGTGTGTACCTCCATGTATGTGTTCGAGTTGTTATGAGAAATAAAGCCAAGATACAGGCGTTCGTGCGCCGCGGCGTTCGTCGCCGGGAAAATCGTGGTGTCTCCTTCGCCTACCTTCGTTCGGCGTTTGTGTCGCCGGAAGGTTGCTCGGCGTGTGTCGCCGAGGAGGATTGGCCCGGGGTTTATCCCAACAGAAACCAGCAAGTGGAAGATATAGAATCAGTGCCATGGAATCTGATGCGGAAACAAGGTTTGGCAGGCAGTTAGTTCAGTCTAGATGGCTACTCTACCTTATGGTCTTGGGCCTCAGGGGTTGAGGTCCTTGACGATGAAGTTCTGGCGGCTGATGGGGTTCATGATGACCGGTGGTCTGGCGACGCGGGGCCAGGGCTGTAACCTCTGCTCTGTCGCCTTCCACCACTCCTTGTTAGAGACGGTCCCTGGGATGGTGCCTGATCAAGGAGCAACAACATGGTAAGAATAGTTAACATAAAGGAAATGGTTTTTGAATTCTACTTTTTAAAGCACCAAGAGTGTAATGCCGAGGCATCGCCGTCTCACTCCGGGCTCGGGATGCACGGGATCTCCATTCTCGAGGATGAGGCCCCGATCGATGGCGGCAGCGTCGATCTGGCCCACGGC
>CBMN010053396.1:1388-12173 GCA_000582825.1 Hordeum pubiflorum
GAAATATTTCAAATGCTTGAAACATACAAAAAGGTCTTCAATATTTTGAACATGACCATGTTTTGAAACTCGTATATATGGAACATATATGTCCACCGAGTTTCCCTGAATTTTCTCAAATATTTTTGAAACATTAAAAATTTTGTGGTTTTTGGAAGTCTTATAGATAGTAGGTTTCAAATAAATTCTTTGGGGCAAAACATTTGCCCTAATTTGAGGAATTGTAATACAAACCTCAATTTAGGGGCTTTTGAAAACCTAAATCAAATAAATGCTTTTTGGCCTAAGTAATATAAAAAACAGTTTTATGTCCTATACACATGGCATGCTCATTGGGCAAAGTTTTGGATCAAGGAGATGAGTTTTGAGAGTGGGAGGATTTTTGTGAGTTAAAACACAAACAAGCAGACAAGCAAATAACAATCAACACAAGCATAATAGCACACAAAAAGTTTTAATTGGTCCACATTTTCAAGCTGTAATAACATAGTGAAATGATACAAAACACAGGGTGTGACAGTCTCTTAAGCCTTGGGAATAGAGAAATTGTAGTGGAAGTGATGTTAAACATGCTCAACCCCATGTTGTTAATTTTAATAGAGTTGATAGCACTTGTGGATTAAATTTTGTGGAGGAACTTAGTTGAAAGGTGGGTGAGATTACGCAAAAAATCTATGTTGTATATGTTAACATGGTGTTATAGACTCCGACTTCTACCATGGTCTTTGCTACTATATACACGTTTATGTGTGTAAATGTGGCTTTGTCACCCTTCTAAGGACCCCACTCGCCAATGGACGATCCACCAAGAGCGATGGCTCAGATTTCCGCTATGAGTTTGCTATCGTACGTAGTGTGAACACTACAAACAAATATTATTCGGCTTTCTCTTGGGTGGGTGTTTATATAGTAAATAAAGGGGACTAACCAAAAGAGCTCGAAAGCGAGATTATTGCTAAAGTTCCATAGTTCCCAAATATTGAGCCAAAGTGAAAACCTATGCATGATCACTTATTTGGTATAATCTCCTTCACGTGAAAATCAAAGTTCGAGCAAAGAATGATTGAAACAAAGTGGTTAAGAGCCTAGAGGAGGAGACAATTGTGGCTGTACTCATGAGATCTTGAGCATCATATTCTACTACATGCTTTCTTCTCCCTAATTTATGTTTTCATGGCTCTATCCAAAAGAGATTCTTCCGTGCATTCCAGTCAAGCAAGAGACTCTTCGGAAAATTTGTTTGATTATCTTTGCTTCACTAACANNTGCACTATAACCATGCCACCGCTATGTCTATGATAAGTTTTCAAGTCAAGAAGCGGAGCGCTATCTAGGCACACCGGTCGTAAGTGAAGCAAAACCTTCTCATTCTTTTGATTTAAACAATTGAGTTCCTTATGCTTTGAATTTCTCTCTATGTTGCTCGAGGATGATCAAGTTTAAGCTTTGGAGAGTTGATGATTGATATTTTTACATTCATTTCAACCTTGTTTAAACAAGTATATTTCATTAGAATAGAGATATTCGCTCCAATATTGCCACTAATGACAAATGAATGCAAAGGATTCTACAAGTCCTCTCTTCAATATGTTTCCATGGGAAATGTGTTCATAAGGGAAGAAATCACGTGGGAGAATGGAAAGGAAGGAAAATGGAGGAAGAATCAGTCACCACGAGGCGCGAGATGGCAACCAGAGCCTAAGCGATCGTTTGGCATGGAAACCGAAGCAGGTAGTCCACTTGGACAAATTTTATAAAGGGGGCCCCATCAAAATGACAATAGAACAACATGGAGCACAACCATACCCTCTCTATCATCATCATCATCTAGAAACCCTAGCCGCCGCCATTTTCATCTCCATAGCCATCTCCACCACCATAAGGCTCTCTCATCAAGTTCATACTTGTAATCGTGCATCACCCAAGGCTTCCATTTTAAGACATATTGCAATCAATCAATCCCAAGATGTGTTCTTTAATGTTTTGTTCTCGCTATCTAATCTCCATGCGTGAGTAGTTCGGTAAGGTATGGGGTGAGGCATGATCCTTGTAACCTCGGGTATTTGTTGAAGGGATCAATGGAAGTCTTTAACAAAACGTCTCGTATGTGTGAAATATTTTTTTTTCGTGAAGTGTCTCGTCTTTTCCGCGATCTTCATCCCTACAGGCACCCAGGATCATGGTGATTGAGCACTAGTGATGCTAGGAGCAAGGGGACCGTGAAGTATTATATCGAACACCAGTGCAAGTAAGGTTTAGTAGGTTCACATGGATCATATCCTTGGGGATTCATGAGGTGTNNTCATTAAACACCCAATGCTTTTGTCTGATATTATTATCTGAATTATCGGGGCAACCCCACAACATGGCTAGGGCGTTCGGTAGGATAACTGATTCTTGATGCATGACTCGTGTTGGTCAAGATGTTATTTGGACACATCCCCCACTCCATTATGATGCAAACACCTCTTGATGGGTGACTTCCCGAGCACAAACTAAAATCATTTTTGATCCCAACGGAAATACATGGTTGTAAGCATTAAGACCTCATCCTCGTACCTTCTTTATATTATAAGTGTTTGAATCTCAGTTTGCTTGTTGATCCGGTCAAAAGTTGGATTTGACACTTTGGCAAAAGCTTGCTAGAGACCAATACTTGAAGGGAATCTTCCTCTCGTGGGTTTGATACCTAGGGTCACCTCTGGGGAAATAGGTGTCGGATACCCTTTCTTGTTCCGATAACGTATCAATAAAAATGAGATATCAAGCGAACAAATAATGTAGCATCTATGCGACCCATTAAAAAAATAAAACCCATTTGCAATTTCTCGAAATACATGAATTTGCTGGGCTAGTTGAAGTATAATGCTAGTTTGGACGGAGCAATGTTATAAAAATATAAACCGGTGCTGAGCATTTTATTATAAATAAAAGTAGGTAATGAGCGCGTTATTGTTACATTGGTCCTTAAATCTTAGCAAGCTTTTGTATACAATCACCACGATTTTCCATGCGAACTTATTGTTAACCATTTATTTTTATAAGTTACTAAGACATGGAATAATTTTTTAGGCTAGACGTGCGCCAATTGAGTTGGTTTTAGGGGAAAACATTGGTTGAAAAAATAGAGAAAAAATAGAGGAGTAAAAACAAAAAATAAAGGAAGCGACAACATGAGTAGAAAGGTTGGACGAAGGAAAGGAGAAAATGGAACTTATTTTATTTTTATTTAATATATATAACAATAACATATAATAATATAGTAGAAGAGAAAACATAAGTTGGACCTGGCATTCTTATTGTTATAGGAATATATAATACAGTTCTGCATTTTCTTAAAAAAACATAAGTTTGGATGCGGGTGTTTAAGTAAAAATAAAATCAAGGCTCGGAGGCCTATATGCTAGTAGATACATGCTGGACTTCAAAAAAATAAGTTGAAACCACTGTGTCGACATCTCATGGGATGGTAGGTCCATGGGCCTAGAGAACGTATCTTGTTTATCTACTATGGTTATAATCCCGTGGGTCTAGACGTCAGTATACCATCTCTATTTTTTTCATTAAGAAGGCACTTGCTGGAGCTTGTAGGTCCCAACCGTCAGCCTCTCCAAGTTGACAATGGTAGGCGTCGACGCCGTGAAAAGCGCACAAAGGCGGAGGATGACGTCAAGTCCTCGGACGGGAACGAATTGGAGCCAGGGAATACACAGTACTGTAGTGCTAGGCGGAGGGGAGGATGAGGGTTGACTGGTTCGAGTGCAGGGGCTCGCCGGTGACACTGTTGTTGCCTGAGAATAAAAGGAAATGTTGGGGAGTAGAGGGATGGCCTGGCCACCGATATAGGCCAGGATGGGTCATCGTGGCATGCGCGGTAGCACCGCCAGCCGATGTAGGCAGGAGCAGGTTGTCCTGCTGGCACTGGTTTGGTTCTTTCGACTGGAGCAAGAGGACAAAATGTTGAACAAGAACGTGAGATACTAATTGGTACAAGAACATGTCGATTGTGGACTGAGTTTAACCACATATTTGACTAGCAATATGTTAATGCATGTCACTTACTCGTATCGTATTTTTTCTTTGGAACTGTAATTGCGAGTATTAGTGTGGGCTCTTTACTTAAATTTATTCGTAGAACACAAAAAGCACTAGCTCGTTGTATCAGTACCTAAATAAATTTCATAGCTTGTGCGCCTTATTTTTGTCGAACACACCGTAGTAGCCCAATGGCTACACGCCCTCACCAACACCTACTCGGCACGGTTTTGTTTCTCCCTTCGGCTTTCAAAACTTTCCAATTTTTTCCTCTGCTCTAAATGACATGTGGATCCCCCCTTGTCATCCACACATACCACCTCCAACACTTGGTAAAAAAGCATCCCGAGTTTTGTTTGTTTTCCTCACACTCGACATTGTCTGGGCATTTTGAAAATGACGTATCTTTTAGGTTGTGCATCATATGAAGATGTACGATAGATGAATGTTGATCAACATGAAGTTAAATCATTGTTAGTTCCATTTTTGACCATGTATAAAATTTCCAACATGTTGTTATCCCTGCTTGAAAACGGCGTGTTGATATAAATGTTGTGCCTTTGAAACTAGCAGGTTTTTATCTGAAACGTAAACTTGCAGTTTCTTTTCTGGAAAAAAAATGGTCCGCATTTTTATATGAAACTACATTTAGGAAGTACCAAAAATACATCTATGAAATTCACAAAATACTTCATATGCTCTATACTTCAAAGATCTGAAATTCAAAAGAAATTCATACTTGAAAGTACTCAAACTCCACAACACAAAACACAATTCACAACCTGCTAATACTAATAACAATACGCTCCTTCGCTGATTATTCGTCGGAGCACTCCCCTCTATTCCTTGGTCGCAGACAGTCGCCCCTAAAGACGAAGTGAACGGTGAGGGAACCTTGGAGAATGGCGGGGAAGCATCATTGTGGCAACTTCTTTCCTGTAGATGCTTGATCTTGGATTGATACTCCCATTTGGGTACGGCCGAGGAAGACTCCACCGGCTTGCTCGGGCATGGCATCCTCACAAACGGCATAGGGAAATGGATGCTTGATACCCGCTGGATGCTCCTGTAGATGCTTGATCTTGGATTGATACTCCCACCACCTTATGCTCACGACCGGCTCCAGCGAATCTGCCTGCTCCATGGCCTAGAGGAGTAGCTCTATATGCTCCCGCGGAACTCCCCCGGGATAGATTGTCTCCTTTCACGAGGTATGAGATATTTTTCCATATCCTTCGACGTCATTGCTAACTACCGTTGGTTGTCAAACCACGACTTGACCTCAACCATCCTGGCTAACTTCACATGGTTGCAGCCTGCGATTGTCACATATCGGTTGTACTCCTCCATGGATCTACTTATCCACAGCCGGCGGTGGTTTTGGCAATGGAAGAGTAGCGGCGGTGGTTTCAGAATGGAAGAGGAGCGACGGTGAGGGGAGTGGTGGTGGTTTTGTAATGGAAGAGGAGCGGCGACACGCTGCGAGTGGATAAATCAGATCCCTCCTTGTAATGAGTAATTTACCCCTCATTTAAGAAATGACCCCTTCGTATTTTGTGCAAAAAATTTGACCATGGATCTAACTAATAAAATGTTAGTGCATGTCATCCAAATTATATTGTTGCATTTGTAATTGAACATAGTTTCCAATGATATTATTTTTAATGACATGCAATAACATTTTGTCAAAATCTAAGGTCAATGTTTGACACAAAATACAAAGAGGACCAATAAACTAGTAGGACGGAGGTAATATTTTGTACTGACCCCACATTACCTACTACCATGCCTCGAAAATGTTGATGCCTTATTAGTCCCCATCGTATTTAGGGTCATATTTTTGACTATGGTTTTAACTAATAAATATAAGTTATACATAGTAAAGACATATCATCGGAAACTATGTTTAAATATGAATCCAACAATATAATTTTTTGTGCCATGTATAAACATTTTGTTAAATTTATGGTCAAAATTTAGCACAAAATAAGAGGGGGCCCAATTTGTCTTTTTGGTTGAGAGCTACTCATATGTACAAATGATCTGAAATTTGGAGTGCACCTCGCGCACCAAATTATCTACCATGCAATAAAAAAGTTGGATTATTTGAATTTTTTGTGAATTGTCTCTTGACCGGGTGCAGATGAGACTAGGCTCAGAAATGGTTATTCATTTTGAGTAGTAATTTCTTGCCAGTTCTACCTATTTATGTATCGTTATATCAAGACCAACAAACAACTTATAGAAATGCAAACTACCCTAAAACTTCTATTGAACAACCTTATAGGATTGTTGTCCTCTGCATCATTATGCCGTGTTTCACAGCTTCTAAGATTAAGAACCAACCCCTCAGGTTCCCATAAGAAGTTCAAATATGCCGATGCATCTCAAAGATTCACAAATCAGAGCCAATATTAACTTTAAAACTAAAACAAAGTTGTGAGAATGCGTACAAATAGACAAAAATCGAGTGATGCTTCTCTCTGAAAAGAGTAATCCCTGGGAAAGTGCCAATATATCTAGCAAACCATAAACCTAATTCATTTAAGCAATTTGATTCAACGCTTTGCTGCAACACTGAAACCAGTCCTGTTCACGGGCACAACCGGCAGTCTACCATGTTACGGGCATGCATGTTACACTGCGCGGTTCAACGCTAGGCGTAATAGTGAAAATGGACTCAATTCTCCCGGACACGCCTTCTACAAGAGGCCAACCGGCATTTCCACTCGTGAACCTGCGAATCCACTTGGTCCTCCTATTTACATGAGGCCTCGCGGCTTTTGTGTGGTTCAACTAAAATCGAGAGATGTTGCCCGTATGAAATTTTAGTATAACTAACAAGACACTCTTTTTAAAAAAGAAGTATTCTGTGTAGTTCACCAAATGGTCAGTATTGCAACGAGGTGAAATGTATATCCCTGTTTGCACAAATAGGTAGAAAGGAGGGTCAATAACAAGTGATGAAATATACATCAAATAAAAAAGAAGCATCTTCCTTATCTTAATGGCAATCGTAGAAGGACAATAGCAATTTCTAAAGCAGCAATATTGCTTCCTATAACCGCGGGGATTAAGATTAACAATGACAATTGTCAAATATGAGATTACTTTACTAGTGCCATTGCTTGTTTTTCCTTGCTACATCAGAATAACAACGACTAAAGAGTTGGTATAAGGGCATGGGATAGTAGGCGGACTAGGAAAGTTGCATTTCTAACAAAAAAAGCAACTTAGTTATCTTAATGGGAAATATAGTAGGACATTAAAACAGTGGGATTGCTTCATATTACTGGAGGCATTACATTAAAAACAACATTGGTTAAACATGTCCTTGCTTTAATGGTGGGATTGCAAGATTTTACCAGCGGCATTAGATTGAAAACAGCTAACAATTTCCATAAGGGCATGTGGTAGTGGGCACACCAGTACCATGTTACTCCACTGATGCATAAAGTGGTGATCCAAGTTTGTTGCCCCGAGCGACAAACATCCAAATAGTATATCTGGGTTGGTCCCATTTTTGTTCACTATAGCCACCTTTTACTATGTGAGGGCAGCAAATCTAGTGTTGGACATACTCTGTTGGCTTGTCCCCAAATAATTCAGTTCTATATCTAGTTTGTACTAAGTTTCCCTTTATTTCCCTCTTAGATCAATAGACCAGTTGGATAGCCAGTCTCTACTACTTTTTGACCCTTTCTTTCCTCTTTGATGTCCTATATTAATGCTACAACTCCCCCTTTTATTCCCTGTTTGAACCAAGTAAGTACTCGTAGGTTTGACTGCATGAAGTAGCTTTACCTAAAATAGTAAAACTTTAGGTGGATTTCAAATTGTCGATTGAGACTAGCTACTAGGGTGGTGAGAAGTAGAAAAATATCCACATGCGGCAATGTCAGGAGCTGGGGTAGTAGAATAAGGCCGGTTTCGAAGGAAGGTATACCTGATGGTCGTCGGGGTGGCTAGTTGGGCGGAGGGAGGCAAGATCAGACCACGACCTCCCTAGTGAATGTTGTGTGGGAAAGAACGACAAAGCACACAGAACGGGACGCGACGGCAGTGGGATTAATCCGCAACCGATGACGACCGCGTGAACGTTGCACCTTCTCCCCTTCCCCGAAGGAGGTGATCAAACCAGATCTGTTACCAATTGTGAGCCGAGAAAGAGTGTGGCCACCACTGTCGTGTTTAGATCTGGAGAGGATGGTATTATGTTAAGAGGGCAACCCTAGCAAGCAAGCGTGGAGGCTCCTGCCTATATATACATATCATGGGGTTTGTCTTTTTTTCTCTCCATAAAAACAATCATTTATAATTGCGTATGTGCGAGGTCACACTTTGTATTGTTCACTTCGGGTCCCCAGCCCACCATTTATTGAGCAACCACACGGGTCAAATTATCAGTGATGAAAATATAGAACTAACAAGCTCGAACTCTTTCGGGTTTGAGATGTCAGTGTTGAACAATACCGCCGGCGTCATCGCAGCCTCCTGAGGCTGGGTACCTGCCTAGGAATCTCTGTTCCTCGGGACTCAACCTGGGGAGGACGCTCCTCTGGAGGTCTTGGCGTCATTCTCCTCGCGAGGTTGGGGCCCTCACGAGGGTCCTGTCTTGGGGGGTTTGCCGCCAGGCCGTACTGGGCCGTCGTGGTGGGCCATGCGCTGGGCCNNAGGCAGGCAGGTATGGGTACCCCCAATCCCAAAACGCCGACAAGCAGGTCTTGAAGGACGGGCGCAAGGAGGACGCCCGCACCACCATGTAGAGGCGGTGTCAAACGCGCTAGTAGTCCAATGGACACGCGGACCAAGCCATCGACGCGCCCACGCCGGGGGTGCCTGGCAGCCTACCTTACGAGGTAGGATGCCCGACGTTCACCCATGAGCTACGACAACTCCACTGGCCCTCCAGCAGACCCTTCAAGCCTGAGTTGCCAGACAAATATGACTTCAAGATCAGCCCTTCCGAGTTCCTCGGCATCTACACCATCGCCATACATGCTGCCGGGGGACGCGACGAGAAAATCTTAGCCAACGACTTTGTGTTGGCACTCAATCCCAACGTGAGGAGTTGGTTGATGAACTTGCCGGAGGGGTCCATTTCCTCTTGGATGGACCTGTGCAACCAGCTCGTGGCGCATACCATGGAGGCCACAAGCTTCAAGGGCAGCCCAGCGACTTGCACGTGCTCCCCAGAGAGAAGGTGAATCCTTCTGCAAATACATCCAGAGGTTCAGCCGTGTGCAGTACAACATCCTTGACATCCATACCGCCGCCGTGATCGCCGCATTCCACACGAACGTGCGCAATCGACGAATGCGTGAGGAGATGAGCATCAACAAAGTGCGGGATGGCGCCGAGCTGTATGCCCTGGCCGACAAGTGCGCACGGGCTGAAGAGCGGAGGAGGATCCCTAGAGAAGACGTCGGCACGGAGGTCGACTCAGATGACGACAAAGATGCGCAGGCCACCAAGAAAAAAGGCTGGAATCGCAAAGGAAAAGAAGTGATGGCTGTCGAAGGGAATGACAACTCCGACTCCGGCAAGAAGGCCAAGTCCGAGGGGTCCGTCAAGAGGGCTGCCACATGCTCTGGAGACGACGAGGCCACAACAGGAGAGAAGACCGACAGGCCTTACTGCAAGATCCACCTCACCAAGAGCCACAATATCACAGAGTGCTGCCATGTAGAGGAGCTTGCCGAGAAGCAGAAGAAAGAGTACGAAAAGCGTGATAGGGAGAGGGGCCAACACGGTGCAGGTGGTTTCGGCAAGAAAATCAATGCAAAATTGTAGTGGCCGCCGTGGCAAGGCCAAGGAGCGCAAGGATAAACATTCTAGAGGCAGAGACCAGAAGTGACAAAGACGATTATGACGACCGACATGAAGAAGAGTCTGAAGGCCAACAATTCGAGAAAGCTGTCGATGCCATGTGCATTGATGGAGGCACGTCTTTAGACTCCTCTCACCGACACCTCAAGCAGTGGGCCCATGAGATCAACGCGGCAGAGCCGGGGGCTTAGGCGAGGAAACCCCTCAAATGGTCCGACACTCCCATCATCTTCGACGCTGAGGACCACCCTGACCGCATCACTATCGTCGGGTGCGTGTCATTGTTGTTTTCTCCAATAATATGCAAACTCAAGGTCACGAAGATGTTGGTCGACAATGGGGCCAGGGTTAACTTGATCTCACCCGACGTGATCAAGCGGCTGTTGATTCTTGACACAGATCTCAAACCGAGGAGGTCCTTCCAAGGGGTCAACCCATGAAGATCTCAGCCCAAGGGGAAAATCACTTTGCCGGTGATATTTGGCAGCGACGTCAACTTCAGAATAGAGATGTTTGTTTTCGACGTCGGAAAGATGTCACAGCCATACAACGGGATCCTGGGCCGACCGGCGCTGGCGAAGTTCATGGCGGCAACACACCACGTGTACAACACCCTCAAGATGCCTGAGCCGATGAGCGTCATCACCGTCTGCGCTGACAACAAAGATGTAGTCCTCTGCGTCGACAAGATCTTCTGGGAGGCAGTGGCACCATTTGCCGACGAAGCACTCGCTCTTGCCGGCAAAGCTCCTGGGGGGAGAACAAGAACAAGAGCCCGGGCAAACCTTATAAGGACTCCGGGAAGCACGCCAAAAGGTGCAGCATGCCCGTCGAGGACTTACCAGAGACCTCTACTGCTAGAAAGATAAGGTGACCATCCCCAAGATGAAGCAAGTGCCCGCGCGGGAGAACGGCGAGGGC
>CBMN010053457.1:0-19694 GCA_000582825.1 Hordeum pubiflorum
GGCATGAACCCACTATCGAGCATATAAACCCCCTCTTGGAGGTGTAAACAACTACGTGGCCAAGGTAATCATAAACACCGGAGAGTATTGCAAGACAACATTAAAACTCTCTAAAGATATAAGTGAAGCAATCTCAATAATGACATGAACAAAATATCATAATCTCATGGTTCATCGGATCCCAGCAAACACAACATGCACAATTACATAACGGTGGTCTCGATCATGTGAGGCAGCTCACGAGACTCTAAACAATGAGGCATAATGGAGAGAGACTACCAACTAGCTACTGCCATGGACCCGTAGTCCCGAGATGAACTACTCACGCATCATCTTGGAGGCAATCATGGCGATGAAGAGGCCTCCGGCGATGATCTCCCCCTCCGGCAGGGTGCCGGAACAGGGCTACAAAAGCCCTAGATTTGGCTTTCAAGGTGACGGTGCCTCTCTGTATGTTTCGTGGAAAATAACTCCGTCCCCGAGCTTTTTAGGGTTTAGGGAACTTATAGGCGAAGAGGCGACGTGAGGCGGTGGCCAGGGCGCCCAGGGGCCCACCAGGCGCGGCCTAGGGTGGGCCCATGCCTGGTGCCCCCTGGCCCCCCTCCGGGTCTCCTTTGGACTCAGTCTTCGTTCCGGGTAAAAAATGAACTCCGTGGATTTTCAGCCCTTTCCGAGAATATTTACTTCAGAACTTTTCTAAAATAGAAAAACAGCAAAAAAACAGCAACTGGCCTGGGCATCTTGTTAATAGGTTAGTGAACGAAATCAACCGGAAAACGAAGGTAAATTCATAGAAAACATGTGGCATTGGATAGAAAACAAGCATGGAGCATCAAAAATTATAGATACGTTTGCAACGTATCAGCATCCCCAATCTTAACTCCTGCTCGTCCTCGAGTAGGTAAGTGATAACAAAATAATTTTTGAGGTGGCATGAAGCCAACACAATCTTGATCAACGATATGTAAAAGCATTGCAAGCTGAGATCAAATTACTTTAACAAAGGCATGATAAATATCATTCAAACAAAGTAAACTTAGCAACTATGTTGCAACATGAAAAATAACACAAATAAAAGACAATGAGTAATAATGTATTGAAAGTGATACGTTTGTTTCAATCATAAAGAAAAACATAATAAAGTGGTATTCAGCTTGTCCTTCATGGAATAGCAAAACATAAATGCTAGGACACCTTCAAAGTTTATGTGGTGACTAGATACAAGTAATTTGAGAACAAGCAATACCATAATCATGAATCAATTAATAATAAATTTAGGGACTATGCAGATTATACTCAAAATGACAAATATGCTCTCTTAATTGGTGCATAAAGTAAGAAGATGGAGACTCAACATAAAAGTAAAAGAAAGGCCTTTCACAGAGGGAAGCAGGGATTACTCATGTGCTAGAGCTTTTTATTTAAATAAAAAAAGATATTGAAAATATAATTTTGAGAGAGGTGTATGTCTATGTCAACGAATGCTATTAAGTGACTTATCATCTTTTCTTGTTTAGTGGCTTCAAGAGCGGCTCCCGTAGAGAGAACAATAAAGTTCCTCTTCTCCTTTAGTTGCACAAGCTACGTTCATGATTTCTCAAGTCCATAGTGTGAGGAGATTGATATGATGTGATTGTTGTTGCTTATCTTTTGTGGACTGGCCACCCTTTTCCCTGCTCTTTTTGCAATATTTGGGACTAGCACATTATTCATGCTAGTCAAAGTGTGAAGCCACCAAACATGAGAAAATAATAAAGCACTTAATACTTCCTCATGAGCTAAAATAGGAACACAAAACATGTTTAATAATTTTGAAGGTTTAAAGGTAGCGCACGAGCAATTTACTTGGAGTGACGATGAAATACCACATATAGGTAGGTATGGTGGACACATTTGGAAAACTTTGGTTCAAGGGAGTTGGATGCATGAGTAGAGCTCATACTCAGTATAGGGTGAAGGCTAGCAAAAGACCGGGAGAGACCATCTAAGAGAGCAATAACGGCTATAATCATGCATAGCGACAAAACATTATTAATCAAAGCATGAAGCGATATTACAAGTCAAAAACTAAATGATCATCAAGGCTAGAGGTGACTGGTTTATAGTCATAACATGGTGTGACCATGCGCCAAGTCAACCCAAATAAATCATCAAAGGAGAATACCACAATACCATGCTTCAATATGATAAAAAACAACACATGATTTAATTTCAATGGCACATTAAGCACTCTCAGCTATTTGAGACTAGTCATGATACATGATATACTACTAAGCACACAATTAAAATAACATCTAACATGACATGCCAAAGTCTAATCCATGGTCTAAACAAGCTTCCTATTGCACCACTATAAGCACGAAATACTTTACTCCTCTCCAACACCAATCAATTTGTTTGAAACAACTCTCAAAGCTAATATTCATCAAAGACCAGAGAGCTAATCATATATAACTTAAGAAAGCCAACAAGCTTTGAACATAATACGAGTGAAAAACAAGAGCTAAACGCAGTACTAGCAAAAATTGAACACTCACGGAACAATTAGAGTGTTCTAGACAATGAAAACGGATCGTGTTTCTCTCCAAACAAATATGCTAGGATCCAACCATATACTACAGCAAACAAAACAAAACAAAACAAAACTGAAAGCAAAATAAAATGACGCCCCAAGAATAACACATATCATGTGAAGGAATAAAAATATAGTGTCTTGAAAGATGGCCTGATATTTTTGTTGATGAAGAAGGTGATGCCTTGGGCATCCCCAAGCTTTGACGCATGTACTTCTTGGATATGTATTGGGGTGACATGAGCATCCCCAAGCTTAAGATTTTTTTCATCCTTCATCTTCTCATATCATCCTTCTCCCCCTACACTTGAAAACTTCCTTCACCTAAAACTTCTCACAATCTTCATTAGCATAGTTAGTGCATAAAAATAATAAATCCACTTGGTTCAGTTTCAACACTAGACAAACACTCCATTTAAGAATAAGCTACTGTCACAACATCTTTTAAAGCTCTTCCCCTCAAAAGAACACCAAAATAAAATGATTAAGACACAAATGCAAATATTGGCAGAAATCTGTCAAAACAGAACAACTGGTAAAGATGAATTTTTTTGAGGCACTTGTGTAGCTCAAATTAAAAAAAAATGCGAAACTAATGAAAGTTAGATAATAACCTGGGGCATGTGCCTGATTTGTTTCAAAGCATTTTGAAGTTCTAGCGGAGAGAAATAATTGTTTTGGTGGCAGCTCAGAAATCTGTTTCAGGACAACAACTTCCCCAAATCGCACTACCTCTCTATTAGAGGTTACTCTTGGCACAAAAAACGAAATAAAAAGGATAAGGAGAGGTTGCTACATAGGTAAAAGCTTCCAAGACTCAAAGAAAACAAAAGAAACTGAAAGAAAATAAAGTGAAAACTTAGAGAAAAAAAAGTGGGTTGCCTCCCACGAGCGCTTTTCTTTAACGCCTTTTAGCTAGGCATGAGGAACGAATCAAGTATTATCAATAGAACTGTAGCTATCCCTCACAATGGACTCAAAAGGTAACTTTATTCTCTTTCTAGGTAAATGTTCCATGCCCTTTTTAAGGGGAAACTGAAATCTTATAATTCCCTCTTTCATATCAATAATGGCACCAATGGTGCGAAGAAAAGGTCTTCCCAAAATAATAGGACAATAAGCATTGCATTCAATATCCAAAACAAGAAAATCAAAGGGAACATAATTATCATTAGCAATTATAAGAACATTATCAATCCTTCCCAAAGGTCTCCTAACGGTGGAGTCAATAAGATGCACTCCCAAAATACTTTCATCCAAAGATTTCAAATCAAGCATATCATATAAACTTTTAGGCATACTAGAAGAACTTGCACCAAGATCACACAAAGCATTGCAATCAAAATCATTCACTCTTATTCTGATAGTGGGCTCCCAACCATCTTGTAATTTTCTAGGAATATAGGCTTGAAGTTTGAGCCTTTCTTCTTTAGCTTCAATGAGAGCATTAGCGATATGTTTAGTGAAAGCAATATTTATCTTACTAGCATTAGGATCTTTGGCCAATTTTTGTAAGGAATTTATAATATCAGAGATGGTGCAATTATCAAAATCAAGTTTGTCATCCTACAATACAGTGGGAAAAATTTCTCCTAAAGACATATTATCATCAAGCCCACTTTCAATAATTTTCTCACTAGAATTTTTTTCACTCTCCCAATTTTTGGGACTCCTTCTACCTAAAGTCATGACCTCTCCAATACCATTGTTTTGACATCAACATGTTTAAGAGCATTAGGATACTCATGGGTACTGAAAGTTTTAACTTTTTCAAATGGTTGGATGGTACAAATTTTAACAGACTCTCTTTTAGCAGTTTTTCAGCAATTTCAGCCTCTTGTCTTTCTCTTCTAGCATGAATTTGAGATAACATTCTTATGTTATCATTTATTTGAACTTGTATAGCATTTATAGGTTCAGATTTATTGGCTTCAATAGGCGTAGTCCTAATTTTTAAAATTTCAACATCATGAGCAAGACTATCAACTTTCAGCACAAGATTATCTAGTTTTGCAAGCCTTTCATCAACAGTTTTATTGAAATATTTTTGTGAAGAGATAAATTCTTTAAGCATGTTCTCAAGATCACAGGTGGAACTTTTAGGATTTTTGTAAGAATTTCCATATGAATTTCCATTATTATTAGGATATGGCCTATAGTTGTTACCACCAAAATTATTTTTATAAGTATTATTGTTGAAATTCTTTCAAGCAATAAAATTCACATCAACTTGATCATTTTCGTTAGCAACCAGAGAGTTCAAGGGAACATTATTACGATATACAGGCACCTGTTTAGCAAGCAAAGAAGCAAGTATATCAATTTTATCACTCAAAGAAGAAGAGACCTCCTCAACAGAATTTACCTTTTTACCTGTTGGAGCTCTTTATGTGTGCCATTGGGAATAGTTTGTCATTAGATTATCTAATACATTGTTTGCTGCACCTAATGTGAGGTTCATGAAGGTTCCTCCCGCAGCTGAATCTAATAAATTCCTTGAAGAAAAATTAATCCTGCATAAAAAGTTTGGACAACCATCCACGTACTTAGTCCGTGTGTGGGACAATTCTTAACCATAGTTTTCATTCTTTCCCAAGATTGCGCAACATGTTCAGTATCATTTTGTCTAAAGTTCATAATGTTAAACCTCAATTGTATGATTTTGTAAGTGGATAATACTTTCCAATAAAAGCATCTTTGCATTTAGTCCAAGAATCAATGCTATTTTTAGGCAAAGACAATAACCATTCTTTAGCTCTTCCTCTTAATGAGAAAGGGAACAATCTTAATTTAACAATATCACCATCTACCTCTTTATATTTTAAATTCTTGATTGCTAGGTAGACGATCACACGCCCGTTGGGATACCCCATGAGGAAGGTATGATGTAGTCTAGCGAAATTTCCCCCAATTAAGGAACCAGGGTTTATCGACCAGTAGGACTTCGAAGACTTGGAGAAGGTTTCTTGCTGTCTGGCGCATCAACAAGCGTGGAACCTACACACAACACACAAACTCTCTCTTGCCCCAACTTTCCAAGAAGGTTGTCAATCTCTCCGTCTTGCTGAAACTAGAGAATTAAACGTATCGAATGATGGAAAACAATTAAAGTAAAAATGGTATAACAAAGAAAAAATGATGAAAGTGCTTTAAAGAAGGTTGTATCAATGAGGAAATAGGACCGGGGGCCATGGTTTCACTAGTGGTGTCTCTCAAAAAAAACATGCTGGGTGAACAAATTATAGGTGGGCAATTAACAAATCATGAACGTATAACAATACTATTATGACGAGATATAGTTCACGGGTTCTAATATCGTAGGCATTACGTCAAGGCATATGGACCGCTATCCAGCGTGCATCCATATCTAATAGTCCACCTCAAGAAAGCTATCCAGCAAATCCCTTGGTATTAAGTTACAGCAACAAAGTGTTGCTTTGTGTGCAACAGACAATTGCATTAAGTAAATCACGTAATGTAAGCAATGGTTCTCATCCGTAGACAAGAGCACCGCTGTTTTCTCCCTAGTGAAAACAAGACATCCTCAACCCATCATGTTTCTATCACTCGAGCATAGATGTAAAGGAGGCATGAACCCACTATCTAGCATATAAACCCTCTCTTGGAGGTGAAAACAACTATGTGGCCAAGGTAATCATAAACATCAAAGAGTATTGCAATACAACATTATAACTCTCTCTATATATAAGTGAAGCATCTCAGTATGACATGAACAAAATAATCATCATCCCACGGTTCATCGGATCCCAGCAAACACAACATGCACAATTATAACGATGGTCTCGATCATGTGAGGCAGCTCACGAGACTGTAAACACGGAGGCATAATGGAAAGAGACTACCAGCTAGCTACTGCCATGGACCCGTAGTCCCGAGATGAACTACTCACGCATCATCTTGGAGGCAACCATGGCAATGAAGAGGCCTCCAGTGACGATCTCCCCCTTCTGCAGGGTGCCAGAACAGGGCTGCAGAAGCCCTAGAATTGACTTTCAAGGTGACGGCGCCTCTCTGTATGTTTCGTGGAAAATAACTCTATCCCCGAACTTTTTAGGGTTAAGGGAAGCTTATAGGTGACGATGCGGTGTGAGGAGGTACCGGGGGCCACCAAGGGCCCCCCAAGCGCGGCCTAGGGTGGGGCCACGCCTGGCACCAACAACTGGCCCTGGGCATCTTGTTAATAGGTTAGTCGATCAAATCAACCGGAAAACGAAGGAAAATGCATAGAAAACATGTGGCATTGGATAGAAAACAAGCATGGAGCATCAATTATAGATACGTTTGCAACGTACCAAGGAACTCTGCTCAACCTGATGGTTATTAAGTATGTTCCCATTACTTCTCGATACTAATCAATACCTTGAGACGAGATGAATGACATGACCATGATTAAACTCTTCAAACACTATGTCACATTATCCTCGATATCAGGTATGATTCCTTTTACTCGTTACCATGTTATAGCATCCCCATGACTTCATGCCCTTGTTCGCGCAGACTTGTTTAATGGATACTATCACACCGAGTGGATCCTGGATGTATCTCTCTATCATCTAGAGGAGTAATTCCCAGTCTTGAAAATATCACGATGAAATGCACTCCTTCGAGAATACCCAGTAATAGCCTTTTTGATCTACCAATTTACGGTGTGATACTTGACTACACAAAAGTAATCTTTCTAGAGAACACCACCGTATATTCTCATGGTCAAAGGTAACAAACAAATTAATCATACCGTGATGATACTATTTATAGTAATGCTAAAACAAATCTCGTAGTATCTCAACTACTTGGGTCTTCCTAGCCACAATGTTGAAACAACAATGTGCTCTCATTAATATTGACAAAGCAAATGTCCATGACCAGGAAAACCTAGTCATCTAATATTAACGAGTTTGCCTAAGAGACTTGACAAAGGGTTATAATGGTGTGTTTATGTTTCTACACGTGCGTATGGGTTTTCCTATGACTCTCATATTCAGTGTCCATAGCAGTTATAGCATAGAAACATAATACATTAATCATGAAACAGATGCATTCTGTTGTCTCTTGGGCATACATCAAACGGTCTCCCACTTGCACAAGAGACAATAATCCAATGCTTAGATCAAAACCCAAGGGCATTGCGCCGTTGCTTGTGGTGTAGACTCTGTGTTTGGATCTGAAACTTCAGGTCTGTGTGTATTTTCATATCCTGGAGAATTAGTTCTCCCCTTGATCTAAATGATCCTTGTGGTTTAAATGTTTGGTGCTCTAACCAAGAGGATAGTCTGTTGTTCACAACATTGCTGCATCTTTTGTAAAGTACCATATCCAGTTCAGTGAAGAACTTAGATCCAAACATTTAATCTCTACACTTCCAAAGTGTATCCGATCTTACCGCTATTGTTATAGATTCTATCATAGTGTTAAACTTCAGAATTTTCATCCAAGTTTAACATGGAATTTCTTCCATCCCACTATTCCACATTATTAACACTAAGTTGATTGTCTCTGTGATTGTGCAACAAACCCTTTATTAGTGTAATACTTTACACTAAGTTGTTTTTGCATTTATGACAAATATGAAGTACACATTATATTCTTCATAAGGTTATCTTCTCCTTGATCATACAAATGATCATATTTGGTTTATGCTCATAACACTTAGAACATAAGTAATATCTGGTTGTGTACATATTATGGCGTACATGACTGATCCAATCATTCATACGTATCACATATCATATATATTTTTGTCTATTCATTCATAATGGAATAGATATGCTTTGTATAAGTATTATATTTCAGCAAAAATCCTACCCTTGGTTTGCACCAAGACGCTAATTTTTGTTTTCAACAATCTAGCTCAACAATTTCAAAACGTTTGATCCAACATACACAAGTAATGGAAAACGAGAACCATACTATGTTCATGCATGCAAGTTCTATCACGAACTTTCCATCCAAGCGTTACTATCTTCCCACTTCCAATGTGGCAATACATATACTGCATTGTCTTTAGCCTTTTTCATTGAAATATAATTTCAACGAAACATTTTATTATGTCAACAATATTTCCAATCAATGATACGTTGTTCACATAAAGTGTTACAAATATTCCTTAGCACTTTTTTTAGACCATTCTACCGTAGGGGAAACCCCTACGGTGTAAATTTTATATATATCAAAAAGAGTTTTACAAAGAGGAAACTACAGAGTCAAAACATGATGACTCAACCCCTAAACAAAAAAAGAACAAACTAAGGGAACAAGGAAGAAATCCAAAGTACAAGAGATGGAACTAAGGTCTGCTTTATTCTGTATTGGTGCAGGAGAATATCCTCCTTGAAGCGCCTCTTCCAGCCTGCTAGGGATGGAGTCACAGAGTCAAAAATAAAATTGTTCCTAGATTTCCAGATGTTCCAAGCAACCGAAGCAAAAACCTCAACGTAACAGGGGCCCGTGAAAAACTGAGCAGCCATTCCTTAGCACTCCCACTGACTTTCTTGAGTCCACAAGCATCTTCACCATTTTTGATGATGTCAAATACTTTGATCATTTCATCTGGGCGAAGATCCCAACTCCTTAATTCTTGTTTTAGTTCCATGAATGGATAACTAAACTTGAATTCCCTTCTAGCATATTCTTGATTGAATATTCACTTGCAATACCTTGAAGACAAGTCATACACCACTTGCTAGAATAATCCATGTAAATATTAAAACCATGCTACGGGAGATTGAATCTCATCGTAGTTATTTTCTTGAACTTGGCAACAAGTCAAGATTTCATGGAAGTTTCTATAAATGCTTGTTTAGAGATCCATTAACGAATGTTTTGGTTTCATGACTTCTAAAGAGTATAAAACTCGATACCAAGTTCCAAACTTGACTTTCGTTTATAGAGTCTATCCTAGATTTGATGGCGTCTAGCCATATCCTATTGGAGTTAGTGTCGATCACTTCTCCCCTTAGATCATAGTCTCAACATTGTGAAACTACGATATTATGATCTAACCGGTGCAGCCACCATGTTCTATGGAAGTCTTACATCACATGTAAAAACTTCCGTATCATTCATGATGGCAATCACCAAAAATTACTTCGGTGCTATGCCACTTTGACATGATGACGAAGATCTAATCTTGTTGAACTATATTGTCCTCCCACTGATTTTCTGAAGAAATAATTTCTCTAGACCCCCTGACAAAAGGCTTTGTCCTTGGTGATGGGAAGAATGCCCAATACTTGGGATAACCATTAAAGAAACATACATTCATTTTTTGATTTCTTGTAAACTCTCTACATCACAAAAAGAATTTAGATGACTTTACTATTTCAGTGTAGAACGTTAGTCTGTAAAGCATTGATACGTTCCAAACATATCTGTTATTTTTTATGTTCCATGATTGTTTTCTACCAATTGCCTTCTCTTTTATATATGTTTTCCTTCGTTTTCCGGATGATTTCATGGACTAACCTATTAACAAGATGCCCAGAGCCAGTTCCTGTTTTCTGTTGTTTTTGTATTTTCAGAAAAAGCTCTGAAGAAAATATTCGCCAAATGTCGTGAAAATTTATGGAGATTTTTTTACCCGGAACGAAGATGAAGTCCAGAGAAGAGCTGGAGGGGAGTCCTGGGGCCACCAGAGGAGTGCCAGGCGTGGCCCCCTGGCCGCACCTGGGGGTCATCCCATGGCCCCCGGCACCGCCTCGCATCGCCCCTGCGCCTATAAAATCACTTTAACCCTAAAAACATTGGGGACGGAGAAATTTTACACGAAACAGATACAAAGGCGGCATCACCTCAAAAGTCCAATCTAGGGCTTCTGGAGTCCTGTTCTGGCACCCTGCCGAAGGGGGAAATCGCCACTGGAGGCCTCGTCATCACCATGATTGCCTCCACGATGATGCGTGAGTAGTTCATCCCGGGAGTACGGGTCCATAGCAGTAGCTAGATGGTGTTCTCTCCCATTTGTGCCACCATGTTTAGATCTTGTGAGCCACCTAACATGATCAAGATCACCGTTATGTAATTTCTACATGTTGTGTTTGCTGGGATCCGATGAACCATGAGATTATGATTATTTTGTTCATGTCATATTGAGATGCTTCACTTATATATTTAGAGAGTTTTAATCTTGTCTTGCAATACTCTCCGGTGTGTATGATTTCCTTGTCCAAGTTGTTGTATGCACCTCCAAGAGAGGGTTTATATGCCAGATAGTGGGTTCATGCCTCCTTTTCATATGCGCTCAAGTGACAGAAACGTGTAAGGTGGGGGATGTGATGTTTCCACTAGGGAGAAGACAGCGGTGTTCTTGTTTACGAATTATTATTGCATACATTACGTATTATTCTTAATGCAATTGTCTGTTGCACACAAGCAATCACTTCGTTGCTGCAACTTAATACTAGCAAGATTTGTTGGATATCTTTCTCAAGGTGGACTATTAGTAACAGATGCTATTGGATGGCGGTCTATTTATTTTGACGTAATGCCTATAATGTTAGAATACTTCAAAGCTCTGTGATCAGTGTGCACAATAACTTTTGATCCTATAATATATGATCTAAATTTATCACACGCGAAAACAATAGCTAACATCTCTTTTTCAGTAGTTCCATAATTTTGCTGTTCTTCGTCTAAGAGACGGGTAGCATAAGGAATAACATTTAAGTGCTTACCATCTCGCTGTCCTAAAACGGCTCCTATAGAATAATCACTAGGATCACACATAATTTAAAAGGTTCTCCTTCTTTAGGTGGTTGTAAAATAGGTGCAGTAGTCAAAGCTCTTTTAATCTTGTGAAAAGCTATGATACATTCATCATTAAGAAAATATGGTACATCTTTTTCAAAAAGTTCCACCAAAGGTTTTGCTATCTTGGCAAAATCTTTGATAAACGTTTTGTAGAAGCTGGCATGTCCTATGAAAATTTTCATACCCTTCACATCTGATGGCATGGACAATTGTTCTATTAATTCTATTATTCCTATGTCTAATTCTATGCCTTTATTTGATACCTTATGTCCTAGTGCAGTTTCCTTAGTAATCATGAAGTAACATTTTTCCCAATTGAGCACATAATTACTTTCTTCACAACGCTGTAAAACTTTGTTGAGATTATAAAGACAATTATCAAAGTTGCTACCGAAAACAGAGATACTATCTTTAAGGATTTCAAGTATCTTATCAACAAAGTCTTCAAACAATGAGTGCATGCATTGTTGAAAGGTAGTAGTTATGTTACATAGTCCAAAGGGCATTCTTCTATAAGCATAAGTTCCATATGGGCAAGTAAAGGTTGTTTTCTCTTGATCTTCGGGTTAAACCGCTATCTGAGAGATACCCGTGAAACCATCTAGGTGACAAAAGTATGAGTTTGCAGATAACTTTTATAAAATCTGGTCTAGTAAAAGTAAAGGTTGGTTTTCCTTTTTAGTTGCTCTATTTAGCTTTCTATAATCGATGCACATCTGGTACCCAACTATAGTCCTATGTGGTATTATTTCATTGTTCTCATTTTGTATTACTGTTATTCCTCCTTTCTTAGGTATGCAATGAACTGGACTAACCCATTTACTGTTAGATATTGGATAAATTATTCCTGCATCTAATAAACGAATTACTTCTTTTCTTACCACTTCTTTCATTCAAGGATTCAATCTTCATTGCTGATCCAAAAATGGCTTACTGTCTGGATCAATGGGGATCTTGTGCATACCCAAACATGGATTTAGCCCCTTGAAATCAGTGAGTGAATACCAAAAAGCTTTCTTGTGTCTTTTTAATATTTCCAGAAGCTTGCTTTCTTCCTTGCTTGAGAGGCATGCATTAATTATAATAGGATACTTGTTGGAATCATCTAAATATGCATACCTTAATTCACTTGGTAGTGGATTTAGTTCCAGCGGTGGTTGCTTTTCTTCCTCCCTTCTATCAAGTACCTCAAAGTCCCCACTATGAGAAATAGTAAGGACTGGTGCACGTTCGAGGCAATCATCTATTTCTTCTTTCTCTTCATCATTTGGACATTTATTAGTCCCAAGAATACTCCTTTCTAAAGCATCATTTGTTACACCAAAGAAGTCAAAAACATAATCATTTATCGTTTTACCTTTTACATCTCCTGACTCTTTATGGTAAAAATGTTTCTTAAAACTGGCAAAATTAAATCTCAGGAGATCATGTCCAAATCTTAAAGACATAGGGCTTCTTTTGGAGTCTATGCTGGCCTTAGTTAAAGTCATAAATGGTTTTCCAAAGATTGTAGGGAAAAAAGGATTTCGTGTTATATTCATAACTATCAAGTCAATGGGGCACATATGAGTTCCAATACTTATCTTAACATCACAAAGTAATCCATAAAGCCTTATGCTAGTAGAGTTCCCTAGTATGACAGTCATACCAATTACCTCTATTTCTAGTCCGGAGACCTCATATTTTATCTCACTGTACATTTCATAAGAGAACATATTGATATCGCAACTATCATCATATATTCCTCGATAATTATTTTTTCCAAAAGAACAGGGAATGATATGCTTACCTACATCCTTACCTTTCAATCTTCCTTTAATAATGCGAGCAGTTTCTCTCTAAAGTTGGATTATATTGTTTCTTGGGAAATCTGGTTCCATCAGCTGCTTCATATCATTTATCCCTTTCTTCTTCACCCAATTCTTTAGAGGAAGCATTGAAAAGGGTCTCCTTTGGTCCTGCTTAACTCCTACAACAAATTCTTCATTATTAGAAATTTTTGCAGCTTTCAATAATGGCTTCTTTTCAGGTGAAGCTAAAGCTACAAGTTCAACTGGCCCTTCATGTTTCACCCATTTAGATTTAGGTACCTGTAAATGTTTTGTGAATTGCTCGAGCACCTGCATCATATCAATGGAATCCATGTTGAAATGGTTAATCAAAGCTTTGGAATCTCCTGTGTCCCAGAATTTTCTCACGCAATCATAATCAGTTTTAGTCTTTCCTTTATTACCAAGGTTTGATTCCCAACTTTCTTTATTAGCAAGTTTACCATCTAGGAGTTTCCATGCTTCCTTGATATTACATTTAAAAAACACTTCCCCAGAGGCTAGATCTAAATCACTCCTATTTTCATTATTAAGTCCTCCATAAAAAGTACGCACTACTAACCATGGTGGGAGCTCATGATGAGGACAATAATCAAGTAAGTCGGAACCTTACATACCCATTTAGTAGGCTTTCTCCTGGCCTATTTTTGAAGTTGGTGATCATGCGTCCGGCTCCATTGGATTTTCTTTCTGGATAAAAGTGAGACAAAAACGCAAAAGATAATTATTCCCAAGATGTAAATGTATCTTTAGCATGTGACTTATACCATAAATCTGCTCTAGTAGTGAGAGTTTGACTAAGTATTGTAAGCCTCATCTCATCATCAGTGAATGCATTAAGCCTGAAAGTGTCACATGTCTCTTCAACGAAATCAATATGACTATACGGATCTTCCTTACCATCACCTATATATTGCTTGCTATGGAGCAATTTAAGCAGAATAGGGTTAATCTCATACCCTTCTTTATTAGTTTCAGAACATACCTTCGTAAAAGCATCATGTTGTAGTTGTTCAGAATGTTTCAAAGCATCAAGTTGTGTGAGAGGATCTTGATCCTGTCCATGGTCTTCTTCCTTAAACCTATAGAGAACTCTAACAAAAACAATGACAAATAAGTACTAAAAACAAAAAACCAAAGGCGCTTAGATCCCCGGCAACAGCGCCAGAAAATAGCTTGATACCTGCAAGTGCACAGGGTTGTTATAGCTAGTTTCGAAATAGGAGTATCGAACCACGGTGGAGCTATGGAAATGGTTTCGTGTTATAGTTTTGATCACTTATCTCTTTTTGTGCTTTTTGAAGTAACTACAAGTCTAAACAAGTATTGAAATGTATTGAAGGTATTGATTGAAGTAATAGTAAAATAAACTAAATAGTAGAATAAATAAGAGTTGACTAATGGGTGGTTTTGGTGATTCGAACTGCAATAGGGATAAAGGCGTTCTCAGAAAGTATGGTTCTACCACTAGCATATTTCTGAATTGATCAGGCATGCATTATGTTTCCATATGAATACTTTGCAATGGTGAAGCTCCGTGTATTAGTGTGTTCTTGATTGCCTCTGAATAACACACTACTCACAACCACCACGTAGCCCAGATGATAAGCGATACCCATACTGGCACTAGTGATTAAGGGTCTCCTCGTGGATGCAGTATTAGTACGGTGAGTTCTCTGTTATCCCCATGTTGAAGATCAGCAGAAAGGAGGAGCGACTTTCTATCCTGTCTACTCACTCTTATCAGTCTACCTCAAGACAACACAAACAACTGCATCATAACCCGTAGGCAATATATTGCGAGGTGCACAACTCACAATAGCATGATGATTGTTTTTACAAACTAGTCAATAGGAAACAATGCATATTTATCTCAATTCATAGTAGTGCTAGGGTTTCCCATCTCCCAAAGAACTGGTGAAACTACTCACACATGAAGGCAGTAAACATCATAATGATTGTATTGCAAATGGAGAATGAATATATGAATGGGTACACGTATAATTCCACAAGTAGCTATTCTAGGATTACAATGAGATGGGGTGGAGATGCTATCATGTAGATGGAGATGATGGTGATGGTGATGATGATCGATGCTAAAGCCTTCACAGTGATATAGTTGATGGAGATGGATTCCCTTATGCGAACTCCCCCTCCGGACACCTTCCGGAAACTAGGGTTTGGTGAATTTTCGTGGTCTAGTGGCTGGTCTCTCCTCTCCCTTGAGATCTGATGGCATAGGGTTAATATACTGGCCAGGCTGGGCTTAACGCACCCTGGTACGGTGACTGTTACGGTCGGGAGTTACCGTACCGAGGTCGTTATGTGAAACCGCCTTAAGCTAGTACGTTCAACATCTCCGCTTCGTCCTCCGTGTCGAGCACTCCATCTGGTACGGTCAATGGTACGGTCAGAGCCGACCGTACCATGGCTCGTTAAATTGGTACTGATGTTTTCGATACAGATGGTCGCCGATACGGAGGCTAGTACGGTGAATATTCACCGTACCATGGCTCGTTAAGTTGTCCTTTTTTCCTTCTTGACTTCTATGAATTTGTACTTTCTTGGAATGGCATTAAATGTTGTGATCTCGTCATATTGCATCCCAATTCTGCTCCTTTATGCCTTGTATGAAATATCTCTCCATAGTTTCCACAATCTGCATACACAGACATAAATGGTGCTCTTTGCACGGTAAAATACCAAAATCCCTATCTATTTATTAAAAACTTATTAAGTAAAATAACGCCAAAAATGGACGCATCACCCAGCATGTTTATTGTTTTTTGGATAGACACCACTAGTGAAACTATGCCCCCCGGTCCTATTTTCATCATTGATTACACCTTCTTTTAAGCACTTTAAATCATCACTTGCTCGCTGTTCCGTTTTCATTTAATTACTTCCCACCATTCGATACAATTAATTCTCGAGTTTTTAGCAAGACGGGAAGTGTGACAACCTTCTCGAAAAGTTAGGAACAAGAGAGAGTTTGTTTTGTGTGTAGGTCCATGCTTGTTGGAGCGCCAGTCAACAAGCAACCTACTGTGAGACTTCGAAATCCTACTTGTTCGATAACCCTGGTTCCATCACTGGGGGGAAATTCTACTAAACTACATCATACCTTCCTCTTGGGGTTCCCAACGAGCATGTGATCACGTCCACATCATCAAGGTGTTCTTCTTGAAGAAAGGTTTCTTGCGAGGAATCTTTCATTTGTCCTTGGGAATAAGCTTTCCTCCATGGTTTTCTCTATTATCATAAGGACACTCAGCAATGAAGTGATATTTGTCTTTACAATTGAAGCAAGTCCTCACTCTTGGAGCTCCTTCCTTGATTCCAATTGACTTGGTGTTTTGATCTACATAAGCCTTGGCTTTGGCGGGATTCTTCCAAAAAGTCCTTGCCGCAACAGCCATGTAATCGTTATGAACCGTCTTGTACTCTTTTGGTTCTAGTGGAGTCACCTCTTCTTCCGATTCAACATCATCTCCTTGATGCACAACCTTGGTCACAACTTTGGCCTTCAAAGCAAGTGAGGCTCCTTTATGCATTCCAATAGCCCGAGCACGAGAGTCTTGAGCAAGCTTGGTAGCCACATGAAATGATGCCATCTCTTGCATAACTTTATTGGAAGACATGAGATGGTAGTTGTGTCTTCCTTCGAGACTCTTCAAGTCAGTGGGATCAAATGTCATGAGAGCACTCACATACTTCCTTTTTATCCAAGCATCATCAACATGTGTAGCACCAAGGGCACTAAAGCTAGTAGCAATGGTCTTGAGCCTTCGGTACATGCCTTCATGATTCTCACCATCAAGCATATAGAATCCTTCAGCCTCATTTCTCAAGGCCTCAAACCTATTTCTCTTCATACTCTCATTTCCAACAAACATGTTGGTGAGAGCACTCCATGTTTCTTTAGTGGTGGAGAATTGTTGGATGTGAGGCATGTACTTTTCTCACACGGCCAATTGGAGCATATGCAAGGCCGTTGAATTGAGTTGGCAATCAACCACCTCTCTTCTTGTCGAGTTGAGAGGATCTAATGCCTTGTATCCAACCTCAACGATTCTCCATAGCTCAATCCAAGAACTGTTCAAATGAGATTTCATCAAATATTGCCATTGAGAAAATGATGAAGATGCATGAATCTTAGGTGGATCACCTCTACTATTTATATGAGGGTGAGGGATTGGTGGGTTGGGTGAGTCCCAATGAGGAACCTCATGGAACTCCTCCTTCCCATTCTTATCCTTTTTAGATGGAGGGGTTTCAGTTTTGTTTTCTCCACCGCCTTCCTTACCCTCTTTATCATACGAAGAGGAATTCTCTGAATCAAGAGTAGGTGTGGTGTCTTTGGCATTCATGAGTTGTGCTATCATTTCACGCAACTCATTCATTCGGGTTTCCATGGAGGTAGTTAGGATGTTTCTATATTCTTGAGGTCATCCATGCTAGCCAAAGTGCCAGGCACAATAGTATTCTCATCATCGATACCAATAATCTCTTAGGCGGTTAAGCCCGAATTAAGAGCCAAGGCTCTGATACCAATTGAAAAGGATCGTATGGCACCTAGAGGAGGGTTGAATTGGTGCTACTCCAATTTTTTAATACTTTTTCAATTTAGGCTTGATGCAAAGGTAAATTGTCTAGATATGAAACTAAGGTGAATTTACCTATATGATAAGAGCAACACTAAGAAAGATACAAGCAACATGTAATAGCTAAAGGATAGAACCAACCGAAGTGAAAGCACGCGGAGACAAGGATGTATTCCCGAGTTCCTCCTTTTGAGGGAGAGTACATCTCATTGGAGGGGTGTGAGCTTCGCCGTAACATGCTTGCTCAACGCCACCAAGGCCTCACCCTATTCTCCGATGAACATCGCCACAAAGGCCAAGTTCACCTTCCACTATCGGAATCCTTCAAGGCGGAATCCAGAGCCTTTACAATGAGCTTGGGGCATACACCCACAACTGAATTGGGGGCTCCCAAAATCACCACGAATCTGTTACAAGGAACACAAGTAAGCAACAATAGGCCTAGGTTCTCCACAAGAAAACCCTAGGCTCAAATCCCTCAAGTGAATGAGGGGGAAAAGTGAATCGCTTTGGTGAGATTGTAGATCTTGGCCTTCACCTTCAATCCTCCAAAGATCAACAAGTTTGAGTGGGAGGGGAGGGAGATCTCTTGGCTTTTGTGGGCTCAAATATGGTGTTCTTCTTTTCTTGGTCAAGCTAGCTCCTTGGAGAAGAAGACACCTAGCCGTTTTTCTGCTCAGTCCCGTTGAAACCAGATTCATTTCGGATCAATCTGGAATGCCGGATTATTCCAGGGCAATTCGACCGCTAACCAATAGATTCACAGCAAAGTCGGATTGGTTCCGGATTCAATCCGGAACCCCGGATTGCTCTGGATCAATCCGACGGCTAACCGAGAGAGTTGCGTTCATGTCGGATTCATTCCAGATCAATCCGGAAACCCGGATTATTCCGGAATCAATTTGACTGCCCACAGACTTTGCTTTCTTGTGGGAACTGTGATGGTAACTTCAGGGCTTTGACTTCAATCTTTTATCCTTCACGAGAAGTCCATCACCGCTTTGTGCTTGTCATCAAATGAACCTTAAACCACTAAGCACACAGTGAGATATCACTCATGTTGTCAACAAACACCCAAAATAGATAAGAGACATAAATGTTCTTTCACCATTTAGTAAGGAAAAAAATACAAAAAAAAAATCCTTAATATTTATCAAAATCAACCCACCTTCTATCTCCAAAAATATTTCATTATCGTGACTCATCTGAGAAAATTGTTTGAAAGTTGTGAAAACTCTATTAAAAAATATGTTTCACTTTAATGAAATGTTTGCTGCCACATCCATTCTTAAACATGTGTGAAACCTAAAACATTTTTATGAAACTTCTCTAAGATGGAGTGCGGGTTGATATTGATAAAATGTTATGTAATATATGACAATAGGTCAGCCATTTAGGGGAGCAATATGACCAAGATTTCCTACCCCATTATCCGAAAGGAAAAAAGTAAGAGTGAAATACTTTGGATAACATTAAACTTGTATGTACGGTTCAGTTTGATCACTATATTCTAGGAATGTGAATTTGTGGACCTCGTGGACGTGGCATGGTTTCTGACGTGTCCCACCCGAACTTTTAATGTTCCCACACGCAGTATCGGGTTTTCACACCCGTACATAGTTAAGTAAATACGCAAGCTGATAGAATCAACTATGGTAGTTGTTGCAACTTCGGCAACTCATGTTTGTTCAGCTAGCCGCGACTTCCCTCCTCGGCAAGACCCTCCCTCCGCCATTTCCACCTCTGCACCCGGTCCCCCGCACCCCGAACGCAAGCCAAAAACAGCGGCTGGCCGTAATCTCAGCGAAATTGCACTCCCAAAGGAACAACAATGGGGATCCACTCTGTCGATGCCATCACCGCCGAACCCTAGAACCTTCGTTGGAAGAATCATCTTTGCTCGTCTCTCTCTCTCTCTCTCTC
>CBMN010053609.1:0-12885 GCA_000582825.1 Hordeum pubiflorum
TAGAATGATAATATATCAGCATGGCACAATCAAAATTATAGATACGTTGGAGACGTACCAGTGTATGACCCGGATTCTGTTCTAACCTCCCGGCCTCTTCCTATATATAAAGGGAGCGCCCAGAGGGGAGAAAGGGGAGAGAGAAAAAGAAACCCTCGAGAGCTAGGTNAGCGATTCCACACCCTTGTAATTGAGATCATCATCAATACACACAAAGAAGGACGTAGGCTTTTGCCTCCATCGGAGGGGCCGAACCTGGGTAAAGTCGTCTCTCATTCCCGATCAACCCCTTCGAGTCGCCATCTAGTTTTGATGGCTCCACACGTAATTCCTTTCACGAGGGCATCTGCCGTGACAAAACCACGACAGTTCGCGCCCAACATGGGGCAATCGCACGGTGGAGTTGAGTTCTCGGAGGGAGCTCTTCCAAGGTTCGGGAATTACGCGGTTGGTCAGATGACCAAGAGTCACCACATCGATAATTCAGGCTGTGGCCCCGAGGCCGACTCAATTGAGTATGGGTACCGGGTCCCCTTCGGCAAGATCCATGTCTTCATCGGCAAAATCGGCGCGTCGGTACCCGAGTCAGACATCTGCACCGACATCGTCGAGCCGGATCGGCATGCCCAACCTGGCTGGCATCAAGCCGGCCGGCGTCACGTCTGCATCGGCTTCACCCAAGGAGTCAGCCTCTCGGATGAGCCGGCATGCAGCAGGGACACCCTCGTCAACTCTGATGGCGAGTCTTCCATGGGAGATACCGAGTCGATTTGTCCCCTTTATTACGGTAGGCTTGGGGGATCTTTGGAGCTTGAAGCTCTTAAGGAGTCCCATGAGCTGCCCCGTCAGGTCACTGTCTACATGGCAGGAACCGCCGCAGCTCAAGATCCGTCGATGCCAGGAGCAGCAAACGGCACGGGCGGGTCAGGCAAGACGCTGGCTCAAGCCATGACGGACCTGATGGCTGAGATGGCAAAGCTCGTGGGGACGGCTATTACTGCGGAAAATCAGGAGGAGCGTAATGCGAAATTTATAAAACTTCGCGAGCAGATGGCCAAGTTACAGGAAGAAATTGACGTCGAAAACGCTCGGATTGTGGAATTACAGACTCATATCCATAATGAGTCAGAGCGCTTGAAAGCCGAGGCTTGGCAGTTAGGGCTTCATCGACATGCCTCTGAGGCGGTTTACCAGAAGAGACACCAGAGCCGGCTACCATTAAACCTCGAGCCGTCATGATTATTCCCCACCCCGCAGCAGACGCCAGGAGCCGGAGAGCCGCTCGAGGATCTGCCTTGTCAAACAGCCTGACAGATTGAGCCGGCTCAACTGCCACCGGCTCAATCGTCGCCTCGACGTTTCTAGATGTCGCAAGGTCACTTCTCCAACCCCGTTGACAACATGTTAGCAGCAACTCGTAATCTAGAAGCACTTCCTATCCATGGGAACACTCCGATTGAGATCGAGGCCAGGAACAGCATAGAGATGTTGGAAACTGTGGTGACACAGCAAGCGCAGTACTCTTATAGCCGCTATCGGATGCATTCCATGCCTTACGCCAGTCGCAGTTTGAGTCATCATGTGGAGTCCCCGGTAGTTTCCAGCAGCGGGCGTAGGCAACAGCCTCAGATTTCCCCAACCCAGCCTGTGTTATCAAATGCCCAGGCGGTTGATGATGCAGCAAGAGCAGCACGGCAAGCGGAGGTAGAAGCAGCAGCAAGGGCAACTTAACAGCCTACTGCGGATCCCTAGTCAGCGGCATTGGGAGTTGGAGTTAGCAGCAGGACGATCGGAGTTCCCTATCTAAGCCCGGCTCTTCGCAGCGAGTGTATGCCTAAGGATATCAAAGGGCCTGGCAAATTCCCTAATTATACGGCCGACCTCAAGACGGCGACATGGGTCAAAAGCTATGAGTTGGCCACGGATATGGTTGAAGTCATCGACGCCGTATGTGCAAAATATCTGACTATGATGCTGGAAGTGCCGGCTCGCACGTGGTTGAAAAATCTTCCACCTAACTCTATCAACTCTTGGGAAGGGTTGAAGGAGCATTTCATCAAACATTTTCAAGGTACCTATAAGCATCCAATGATGATTGTAGATCTGCAACACTGCATTCAACGCACGAACGAATTTGCCCATCATTGGACTCGCCGGGTGGCGGAGATTATCCACTCTTCTGATGGCATCACCGCTACCCAGTCTGTTTTAATTCTGGAGAAAAATTGCCGCTTCCAACCGCTCATCCAGAAGCTGGGGAGCCTCAAGCACAAAGTCTAGGACATGGGAGATCTTATGGATGTTCTAACTAGGTATACTGAGTCGGACAGCTCGAAGGATCCTGGTTCTGACAAGGAGAAGGGTGGTAAGCACAAGAAAAATGATGGCGGCAGAGGACATCAGCAAAGCCATGGTCATAATGGGAATTACGGTGGTAAGGGCAATAATGATAAGAGGAAGCAGCCTGCTGGCGGATCAAATTTTGTTGCCAACACTAATGCTGGTTTCAAGNGTCAGCGGCGAAATAACAACTCCGGTAGGACTTATAGTGGGAATCAGCCACGCAACTATGAGGAGGCACTCAAAGGCCCTTGTCCCAAGCACATTTTCCCTGATAAGCCGGCTGCTCATTCATGGGACAATTGCCACTTTATGCAGGAGTTCCGCAATCAAGCCTTTCAGAATTTTCAAGGAGGCAATGGTGTCGGAAATCTGGGTCACGGTGGCGGGTCCGGCGCTAGTTCGTCCGGGGGCTTCGCGCGTCCAGGCCCCAATGTGTCTGGTGGCTCGGGGGCTAGTTATCAGCATCATGACGGTTATAACAATGGACAGCAGCGTTCTAGACAGGGTAATCAGTAGCACAACAATCAAGCAGGGTTTCAGAGTAATCCCAAACAGCTGAACAGTGGACAATATCATATGTTCACCACCAGCACTTGCAGGAAGGATCACAAACGGAAGCATAGGGTCGTTAACTTAGTTGAGTCGGCTGTTCCAAGATATTTAAACTGGTCTGAACAACCAATTGCTTGGAGCTCAGAAGATCATCCTCCACAGCTTGACAACCCGAGTGGTCTCGCTCTGGTGGTGGCACCTCAATTTGGCGGTTATACCCTGACAAAGGTTCTCCTGGACGGAGGTAGTAGCATTAACGTTCTATATTATGATATTTTCCGCTAGATGAATCTGGCTGAGAATAAGTTGCAACCTTCAACCACAGTTTTTCATGGAATTGTCCCTCGAAAGTCACCTTATCCGATTGGGCGAATAAAGCTCGATGTTGCCTTTGGGGCATAGTACAATTATAGATGTGAATCTTTGACTTTTGAAGTAGTTAAAATCAGGAGCCCTTATCACGCCCTATTCAGACGGCCGGCTTATGCTCGTTTCATGGCTTGGCCTTGCTATGTTTATCTCAAACTCGAGATGCCCGGACCAAATGGCACCATCACTGTGGATGGAAGCCGGAAGATAGCCCAACAATGTGAAGAAGGGGATGCTGCTTACGCTGAGTCTGCTTGTGCTACGGAGGAGTTGAAATTTTATACTGACAACGTTGATCCAGAAGATATGACCCCCTCAAGAAGTCCACCACTTAATCTGAGCCTCAATTGAAGTTTAGGCCGGCTGAGGATACTAAGCAGACTAATTTCACCCCTGGCGATTCATCTCAATAGTTCACTATTGGGACTGGCCTGGATCCCAAATAGGAAAGCGCGCTCATCGAGTTCATCTATGAGAATCGGGACATCTTCGCATGGAAACCGTCTGACATACCTAGAGTACCGAGGGAACTCGTTGAGCACCACCTTAATCTGGATCCAATGATGAAACATGTACAACAATACCTCCGTCATTTTAACGAGGATAGACAAAAGGCTATTGGGGAAGAAGTGGCACAACTCCTAGCTGTCGGCTTCATAGTTGAAGTTTTCCATCCTGAGTGGCTGGCAAATCCAGTACTCATTTTGAAGAAAAACGGTACTTGGCGTATGTGTTGACTACACAGATCTCAACAAGGCTTGTTCTAAAGACCTGCTTGCTCTTCTGCGCATTGATCAGCTCATTGATTCTACAGCCGGTTGTGAGCATTTGTGCTTCTTGGATGCTTACTTCGGCTATCATCAGATTAACATGGCTGTTGAGGACCAAGAAAACACAGCCTTCATCACTCCATTTGGAACTTTCTGGTATATCTCTATGCCCTTTGAGCCTAAAAGCGCGGGGGCTACTTATCAACGCTGCGTACAGAACTGTCTCCATCCACAGATTGGATGCAATGTTCACGCCTATGTTGATGATATCGTGGTGAAATCTTAGAAGAAGGAGACGCTTTTGAATGAACTCAAGGAGACGTTTGATAATCTTCAGGTGTACCAGATGAAGCTCAACCCGGCGAAGTGTGTTTTTGGTGTTCCTGCAGGAAAATTACTGGGATTTCTGGTTTCTGAGCGTGGCATTGAAGCTAAGCTAGATAGATCAAAGAAGTGACATCGCTTGGTAAGCCATCCAACAACAATCAAGTTCAGCGCATGGCTGGTCGCATCACATCATTAAGCCGGTTTATAAGTCGCCTGGGAGAAAAGGCGATTCCTCTCTATCAATTGTTGAAAAAGACAGATGATTTCGTCTGGACCGATCCATTCAACAAGGCTTTTGAGGCGCTTAAAAGATAGTTGGCTGAGCTGCCCGTCCTAGCCGCCCCAACTAGCAAAGATCCTATGCTCCTCTACATTGCTGCTAACTCTAAAGCAGTAAGTGTTGTAGTTGTCGTCGAGCGCTAAGAGGCAGGAATGGAATACCCAATACAGCGACCCATCTATTTTGTCAGTGAGGTTTTAACNNNNTCCAAACAGCGGTATCCGCATTGGCAAAAGTTGGTGTTTGGTGTTTTCATGGCGATCCGAAAATTAAAACACTATTTCCAGGAGCATCCAATTACTATGGTCAGCTCAGCCCCTCTTGGAGATATCATACAAAATCGGGAGGCTACTAGATGGATCGCTAAGTGGGCAATTGAGCTTGGTCCTCACCAGGTGAAGTATATGCCTCGCACAACTATCAAGTCTCAGGCATTGGTCGATTTCATCAATGACTGGACGGAATTGCAAATCTCGGAGGATCGGCCAGATAACACGTACTGGACTATACACTTCGACGGATCGAGACAACTGGAAGGCTCGGGAGCTGGAGTTGTCTTATCTTCCCCAAGAGGTGACAAATTTTGTTATGTTTTGCGGCTTATGTTCCCTTACACTAACAATGCAGTGGAGTATGAGGCTCTCCTACATGGTCTCCGTATGGCTAAGGAGATGAATTTACGCCGGGTCAGGTGTCTGGGCGACTCAGATCTAGTCGCCCAACAAGTTTCTAGGACTTGGGATTCCAAAGACCCTCTTACGGTGGATTATCGATGAGTAGTCACAGTCATTGTCGGTCATTTTCATGGCTATCAAGTCGATCATATTGATCGCCGGCTCAACGAGGCAGTTTACGCCTTATCAGGACTTGGTTCTCAGTGTAAGCCGGTTCCCCCCAATGTGTTTCTGGATGTGCTTCATCACCCTTCGGTCAAGTTACCATTAGAAGATTTAGCTATTCCCGACCCAGAGGCACAATTGGTGGCGGCTCTTCATGCTATACCTAATTGGACAGTGCCGTATTTGGCTTATCTGACTCGAGGCGAGCTCCCATATGAAGACATCATCGCCCAGCAGATCATCAGGCCTACAAAGTCCATGACTATAGTTAATGGTGAGTTACACCATCGAAGCAGCACTAGCGTGTTTCACTGATGTGTTTCTCCTATAGAAGTCCAAGAAATTCTCAATGAGATCCACGAAGGTGATTGTGGTCACCACGCTGGCTCAAGATCCTTGATGGCCAAAGCTTTTCGCCATGGGTTTTACTGGCTTACAGCTCATGCAGATATGGGGGATATTGTACGCAAATGTTACGGATGCTAGAAATTCGCTCGACAAGCTCATGTGCCAGCTCAGGAGTTGCGTATGATTCCCATCACTTGGCCCTTCATACTCTGGGGACTTGACATGGTCGGCCCGTTCAAGCCGTCTTCTGACTAGAAAACTCACCTCTTGGGGGCGGTTGATAAGTTTACCAAGTGGGTTGAAGCGGAACTAGTCACTAATTGTGACGCTCAGATAGCAGTCAAGTTTTTGAAGAAGTTGATCTTCCGTTTTGGTTATCCACATAGCATCATCACGGACAATGGCACCAACCTCTCCAAGGGAGCTATGGAATAGTTTTGTCAGCGCGAACACATCCGGCTTGACTTATCTGCTGTTGCTCATCCACAGTCTAATGGACAAGTTGAGCGAGCCAATCAGGAAATCTGAAGAGAAATAAAACCCCGACTCATGGTTCCCTTATAGCACACTCCTGGTTGCTGGGTTGAGGTACTTCCCGCAGTACTTTGGAGCATACAGACCACTCCGAACAGATCCACCGGATATACACCGTTCTTTCTGGTTCATGGAGGAGATGCAATGCTACCAAGTGATATTCGACATGATTCCTCCAAAGTTACTGCATATATTGAAGCAGACAATGAGAAGGCGCGTCAGGATTCCTTGGATGCCTTGGAATAAGAGCGTGACCTCAAGGCGGCTCAATCAGCTACATATCAGCAAGACTTGCGTCGCTACCACAGCCGCAGGATTCGCAACCGGACTTTTCAACAAGGTGACTTAGTGCTCCATTTCATTCAACAACAAACAGGGATGCATCACCTCTCCCCACCTTGGGAAGGACCTTTTGTCATCAGTAAAAACCTCAACAATGGGTCGTACTACTTGGTTGACATCCGTGAAGAATCATATACTTCCGAAGAAGAAACTACTCGACCATGGAACATTGCTCATCTTTGTCCCTACTACTCTTAGAGCCACTCGCTAAACACCATTCTACACGTTCATGTATATACCTTTTGTGTTCAATATAATAAAGACGGCACCCCCTAAGCTCGGGGTCTCTGTCGTTTCAACTACAAAATTACATGTGTCTTTATTCTTTGACCAGAAGTCACTTGGGGGCTCCCGACTCANNNNGTTAGCCATTCATAATTTCCCTCTTTACTAGGCTACAAGCCGCCAAAAAAACACAATTTTGGTTAAACCTGCCTGTTTGCAAGATGCTTCTCCAAAAATAAGTGACCCGATGTACTCTAGATAAGTCAATCCTTAGGGATCCTGAACTTATCTAGGTTAAAACACCGGCTTGTGTCATGTGAGAGCCAGCTTATAGAGAGCTAGGATAAACCAAGGGCTACTAAGCCAGCTTCATGAAAGCAAGGACTTGGGCTTCAAAAGCTAGTCTTAAAGCCGTGCTATAAAACGCCGGCTTATTTGATATTTAAGCCTGATTTTATAGTACATGTCTTACTTATGTTTTTTAGGTACACTCTTACCATCTACTTTTCCTGGCTCAAAAAACTGAGATCTGGGTTAAGATATTGTGATCATATTATGAGCAGTTGTTTACAGCATTTGCCATTATCCCAACAAAGGTTATGGGTGATGTTATTTTGCCAGCTTACGTCGCCAGCAGATACCGTCTACGCAGTGGCTCATTGGGCCAATAAGTTGATTTCTTTTCCAACTTAAGATGGAGGAAATTTGTCAAATAGGCAATTCATTGCAAATTCCCGACATCAGGCAACAAGGTTGCATGTTACCAAACATTCAAGAGTTACGTGCACGATGGCATGACAAGACAGTTAAAATTTTTCTACTCTATTACAGGCCCATAGCAGGAGCTATAAAAATATATAAGTTTTTTATGGACATTGCACTATCTTAAAAGACCGGCTTATGCCTCTTGCTCTGCGGCTTCTCCCAGTGCAGCTTCAGCTGTACGGGCCGGCTCTGCTTGTGCTGGCTCATCATCTTGGATCTAGTGGCCCTTTTGCACCCAGTTGATGGTCGTTAGAGCTTTCAAATTTGAGTCACCCACTACAATAGTGGACGAGTCAACATCAGGGGCAAAAGAATGTTTACGACGAGGCGGTAAGAGATCAGAAAAATGGTCCTTAGGTGGATCAATGCGCTTGTTCTCCATGGAGTATGCATTTTGATACCTTGATAAGTCTAGCTCATCTGCAAGAAGTGTGGCCAAAGGGTGGGTCTCTTTCATGCAGGCGGCAAAATCTTCTGCAGAAAACTGCGCACCATCAACCTTTTATTCCAGAAACCTTCCTGCTAGTGCTGCCATATCTAACTCAGGCATATATGCTTTGGATCGAGCCAAGGCCATATTGGCGCCCATTCAAGCCACTGATCTTTTGATCTCTTCAACCCACAGAGGGATTGTTGATAGCTGCTTCAGCATATCTTTAAAATTTGACGGCGGGTTTGGGAGGTTCTTCACCGCCATAATTGCATATACAGATCCAATGAATAGCTGATCCACATAGGTGAAGATTGCTTTGAGCTTCACTATTGGTTTCTGCACAAGATTGGTATCTTTTACCTCCCAACATGAAGGATGAATACCAATTAAAGCCGGCACCATGGTTAATTATGAGTTGAGTCTGCAATAATAATTCAATAAAACATACCAAAGATGGCAGTAACCATATCATTCAGCTGTTTCTTCAAAGTGCATAGCTCATTGGTAACAGAACCAAGTTTTGCCTCTGCATCTTCAGCATGCTTGAGAATGGCGGCTTTCTCCTTTTCAAACTCGTCCTTGTCTTCATTCAATAGGTTACCTACTTGTTGGGCAGAACCTTGGTGTTGAGCCGCCAAACAAGTTGCATCAGCTCTCACCCTTTTCTCTTCTTTTAGCCGCCTATGCAGATCGGTCACAACAGACTCTGTCTCTCTTAACGTATCATGGACAACACAAGGAATGAGACCAGTTATTCAACTCCCGAGCCGGTGCAAGGAGATGACCCGACTCTTGGGGGCTACAACATTTACAAATCATTTTTTCACATACTCCTATGCAGTTGCAAGCAATCTACATATAACTTGGGGGCTAATGTACCTCGCTTCTTCATTTCTTCCAACAATAAAAGTCCCGGCTCATTATTTTCATAATGAGTCGGCCCTTGGGGGCTACAGGTGACAAGTTCTTCAATATGGATGTTACATGAAGTCCCGGCTCATTATTTTCATAATAAGTCGGCCCTTGGGGGCTACGGGAGGAAACATATGTTCTCTCAAGTATACAAAAGATCCGGCTCATTATTTTCATAATGAACCGGCCCTTGGGGGCTACGGTTGACATCAACAACTACATTGAAGAACCGGCTCATTATTTCATATTAAGCTGGTTCTTGGGGGCTATAAGAATATATATGATGAATAACATTAAGGTAAAATTTTACCTCATACTTGTGCTTCATAATGCTGACCAAGTGCATCTCAATCTCTCGGCTCTCAGAGAGCCGGGTTAGATATTGCTTGTAAATATCATCAGTATTCAAAGAAGAAAGTTTTGGAAGTTCTAACTTAGCCTTCCCCTTCTCCAAAAAATCCGGGTCATGCTTAGCCACGATCTTACCCAGAGCATATGAAGTTTTAGGAGCATGGAAGCACTCTTATACAACAACCACTTCTGTCTTCTCCTTGGTGGCTAATGAGGGGTCATCGTTAGCATGGGCCACGGGACTTGCAGGAGGAGGAGGACTTGGTGGTTGAAAACCTGCTTTTGTTGAAACGCCTTGATCTCCAGCCATTTCTTCCATCAAAGACGGCTCATTAGCATTTGGCTTCTCCACATCATGAGCCGGTTCCATAGACATCTCTGGGTTATTTTCACCTGATGGCTCAACATGAGTAGACGCCTCACTTGGTGGCGGGTTTGGGACTTGATGATCTGTGGTGGTGGAAGACGACCCGGCTGCCAGTTTCCTCAAAATAGTCTTGGCTCTACAGTCATCAAACATAAATATGAGTTAAAAGAAGAAATAAGCCATGTCAAGATACAAATAGACACTTACCCACGGTTGATGGTGAAAGGCGGAAGTTGTGTTGCTGTAGAGTCATTGGACGAAGGCGGCGATTCCTGATAAAGGGAATTAGAAGGACTGAGAGGTTGCTTAAAAAGGCCGGCTTTTGGACGAGAAGCAGTTGGGCTATGCGGCACCTCAACACGTTGCCTATGGGTGACCGTCTCAAGAGATAAGCCGGGCGCCAGTTTGCCCGAGCTGCTTTGAGTTTTGCGCTTCGATTGGCCAACTTGTTGAGATTTCTTCAAAAGAAAGTTGCGGTCTAAGTGAGCATCTGGATGAGAAAACTTAACTTTCCTGACGGATCGTCTTGGCTTCCTTGGGATATACATTTCTGATGAGTTGGAGGAAACTAAAATTACCTCAACATTGCCGGCTTGACTCATTTCGGAGTTGTCCTGGGAAGAGGGCGCGTCAGCAAGTGCCATGAATAAAGGACCAAGTGAGTCAAGTCCTACGTCACATTCCTCTCCTGATGACGATTCATGAGCCGGGTCATCTTTTTGACCTGATGAAGGTGAAGGAATTTGAGGCTTGACTTTACAGAAGTTAGAATTTTCCTGCAGCAACATAAACCAGATGTCAATATGGCAGGTCAAAGTAAAATTGACAAAGGAATGGAATAAACTCGCCAAAAAAGTTAATACCGGAGGAACTAGATTCTTCAGATAAAACGCACCCAGTTCGGTAATGCTACATTTGTCCTTTGAGTCGGAAAAGAATCTCTTTGTAGCTTTGTTGATTGTTTCGTCATTCAAATCTTTCTTGGTGAAGCGGTTAGCGTCATTTGACTTGCCCGTGTAATTGCACATCAAGTCGCCTCTTACACTGACAGGTTGGATTCTCCTTGTTATCCAGCACCGAACCAAGTCAATCCCAGTCAGACCATGAGCGGTCAGAGCTCTTAATTTTGTGTGAACATGCGCCAATAGGTCCCTCTCTTCATTAGTTGGCCAACCCGGTAAAGGATTCTGCCCTGCAGGGGGAGTGTTTCTGCAGTAAAACCAAGTTTTGTTCCATCCTTTTGGATGACTCGCTAGTTTTGACTCAGGAAAAGGGATGTTTTTCCTCTTCTGAATAGAGATGCCGCCAAGTTCCATGCTGGCACCATGCTTGGTTTTAGTTGGACGGTTAAGATAGAAAAATTCCCTAAAGAGGGTCGCAGATGGCTCGATCTGGAGATATACTTCACACAATACTTGAAATTGATAGATATTGGTCACGGAATTAGGACCAATATCCTGAGGCCTGAGGTTGAAAAAATGTAGAAGATCCCTGAAGAATTTTGAACCAGGGGGTCGAAAGCCTCTATGCAAGTGATCGGAAAAAATGACAACTTCTCCTTGCTCAGGCTGTGGATAAGGTTCTTCTTCAGGTGCTTGGCATCTTATGACTTTTTGAGCCGGCAAAATACCTTGACTCACAAAGTTGTCTAGTGAGCGTAGACTCGTGGATCTAACCTAGGTATAGACTTTTGTGTTCTTAGGAGCCATAGCGTATTACAGATCAGCTACAAAGTGGATGAAAAAATAAGCCAGAATATATTTTGAGCCGCCATCTAAAGTTACTACTTAAGAAGGACGGGACAAATTAAGTCAGGAGCAATTCAGGCGGTCAACAATAAACATCTCTTATTTGGTAAGCCGGTAAAATGAGCAGGTAAATGTTTGAGCCGGCAATCAAGCAAGGAAGTTCAGAGGCAGGACGCCTCCGTAAAGACTTAGAGGAATTTATTCGCCTATGAACAGGTTTCTACAGAGACATACATTTGGATGGATCTTAATAAACACACAAAAAGAAGGAAAATGTGCCCTAGCCGGCGGAGGAACCGAAACTGAAGCATTCACAAGGTTCCATTGGTAAATTGTTTCGGACCTATTTGGCAAAAAATGCAAGGCGAAGATCATACTAAGGCTATATTTTCTAAAGGAACATGGAGCTTATGGATCTACAACAGCTATTCAGATGAACGCGATGAACACCAAAAGGACCAAACCCTAATGGGGGGAGGAGAACTTACCAGATCTATGCGAAGAAAGGATTGGGATGATTGCGTCTTCTCCGGCGACCGCAGACGAATTCCGGTGGCGATGGCAACGCGGCTCGACGGTGTGGTGCGGGCTTCAATGCTCCGGTGAGTTTGAGTAGCATTTGGAGGCATGAGGAAGAAGAAGAGGTAAAAGTGAAAGGAGGGGTCTTGATGGCCTATTTATAGGGAGATGAAAATTGAAACGACAGCGTGTGAAATGGAACAGTCACAGTAAATTATTGGCTAAAAATGCGCCTAGATTTTCGCGCTAGACCAGATTTGGCGATGTTTCCAAAAGATTCATTACAATGGCTTCAGGCGACAACGGTCATCAAGATGATGTCATGACGGAGGAAAAGCGCAAAATATGCTAAGTATTACGAAGAAATGGATGACTCAGAGATTAAGAAGCCGACTCAGAAGCATATTTTCAATGAATTTCGATAAAACTTTTATTTTGTTTCAGGAGCAGAGTTTGGCATGAATAAATTCAAACCAAACTAGGGCTAATTTTGGGGATATACCCTATGGGTAACTCGCCATACAGATATGACCCGATGTCTACAAATGGTGGGTTATGAAGATAAGGACTGTCACCTCATATTGGGCTTATGAGGTGGAGATGGAGACTCTACACACGAAAGGCGATCACCTCATATTCAGGGCCGGCTTGATAGGCTGTATGAAATAGGCCGGCTCATGGATAAGATGGTGTGTCATTACTTGCAAGGAAAGATGACTAGAGTTAGATTAAGTCATGGGTCGGTGTATGACCCGGATTCTGTTGTAACCACTGGGCCTCTACCTATACATAAAGGGAGCCCCTGGTGGGGAGAAAGGGGAGAGAGAAAAAAGAAGCCCTCGAGAGCTAGGTTAGCGATTC
>CBMN010053968.1:2016-15217 GCA_000582825.1 Hordeum pubiflorum
TGATAGACTACTCATATCAATAAGGGATTCCTTCTTTTCCGGGAGCCCATTCCATATTAGGGTGTCTTTCGCATATCTCTTGACTGTCTGTAATACTACTGTGGTTTATCATTGTTTATTTGGTGCTTGTATAATTGTAGTACATATGCTACCTGTGAATCCAATTATGCATTGGTTGTTTAACCTTTGTAAATTGGAGTTGTATATGTGATGGGTATGAAAAGAGTGATTGATGGGTATGAAATAAGTGATTGCCTATTTTCAAATTAATATTCTTGAAAAAAATTAGTTGCAGGGATTATATTAGGGAGAACATTTTGCTTTGTAGGTCATTACGGTGCACAAGGTTTGAGAAAGTGAAACGTTTGTGATCAACCTCAAGAGCAGACGCGTTTCTCAAATCATAACATGTTCGATGAATCCTTACGACACACATGTTTCGTTAAGACAAACGTGTGCGACAAAGCACACATGTTGTTCCAAAATGTGTGTGATGCTTGACGTATCGTGAACGACACGATAGAATTAAATGTTTGTGATAGGTTCCTTAGCGCACACGCTCTACAATCAATAACTGTTTGTGATGTTGTACGCGTCGCTAATGTTGGGCTATAGAAGAGCGCGTGTGATAGGTATGTTATCCCGCACGAGTACGGCTGATGAAGCATTTGGGACATTGATATATCGCGAACACTTGCCTCACCAGTCATACATGGGATATGTTGGGGACATCGCATCGATTTTCTTTCGTGAAACTTATACATGCTTGTGCCCTATTACTGACAATTAATTGTTATCGTGTGCGATGGGCCACCCTTTTCACTCACCTAAGCAATGGGACGGTTCAAAACTACGTCAGCGAAAGGGGTTTAAACCATTTGCACAGGGCATGCGTGTAGTGGAGGGACCAAAAATATACTTTTCCTATTTAAAATTGTTCATCATGTATTAAAGAAAATTAGTATAGTAAACTCTATCATCGTTCATCTGAAAAATGTTCATATAGTTTCTAAACACCGTTCACATATTTTTCATATATCTTCATGTATTTTGAAAAGTTCTCGTAAATTTTAAAAATATTTGTATATTTTGAAATAGGAAAATAACAGAAAAAAGAAAAAAGAAAAATAGGAAAAAAAGAGAAAGGAAAAAGACCGAGCCACTGGAAAAAAAAGAAATTAAAATGTCTGAATTCGGTATTAAACACAGTTCATTGTATAATAATAATTGTGTATCTTTTATTAAAAAAATGGTCATCGCTGTTTTGGGTGCATGTATTCATCATTTACTTAAAAAATGTTCATATTATTAAAGATGTGCTCAAGCATCTAAGTAAATGTTCACACAGTTTTCATAAATTTTGGTTTAATTTGAAGAAGTGTTCACACGTTTCATGAAAATGTTTGTGGATCTCAAACAGAAAAAAAAATAAAAGAAAAATAACAGGAATATGTTTGTCTTCCAAAAGTGTTTGCACGTAGGCATGAACTTCTCTTTTCAGCCGGATCACGAACGCTTCCATCAGCGGAGAAAGTATCAGGTAATACCACCACTCACATGCTCCCATTTTTAGAAACTCAAATACATGTGTCAAAAAAAAATCCGAAACAAATTCTGGATTTTCTCAATATATCCCATTATTAAGTATGGGAGCATATGAGTGGTGATATCACTGGATATTCTCCCTCCTTAAGCGAGGTTATACTGCAGAAGCACGCGCACGGGGCAGGATATCATATGCTCCCACACACAAGGTGCTCCCATGCTACCACTTTTCAAAAAACATATTTAGGTGTTCCTAAAAATTTCAACAAAATTGTGAATGTTCACAAGATATGTCTACAATCTATAAAAAATTGAAATGCACATGAAGAAACAAAAAGATCAATCTGAATGTTAATAGTGTTATTATTTTGGGTTTGAAATTTTTACGGATCCTAGGCACATGTCTTGTGGACTTCATAAAAAAATTAGAATCATTTGAAATTTTAACTTTTTTTTTTCTGTAGAGTGAGAGCATGGGATCACATGATATTCTCCCGCACGCACACCACACCATCACCATGACACCAAACACCCAGACTCCACACATCCCTGCAGCTGCAGGCCGGCCCAGTTGGATTCAGACAGAAGTAACAAAACACCCCTGAGACACCGTTCAAAGCACTCGCTGTTTGTAACACATCTCTCTGAAATTACACTCTCCAAGAGCGAACCCCTGGGAGCTCGCTCGCGTGTGCCACGTCCTTCCTGCGGTACTGTTGGGTCGATGGCTTCCTTGTTACTGCTTGGCGCGATGGCTGTCTTTTTTTTACTGAAGGCGCTCGGTTGCTTTGATTGGGTTGTTGTTTCAGTTGGTCCACCAGATACGCCCGCCTCCAGATACGCCCGGATGTGATGGTGATGCATAGGAAATATTGCGTGAGCAGCTCTCTTTTCCTCGCACTCACGCAATCTCCTCCTCTTCCCCTCCTCGTCCCACCTCCCTCTCTCTTCGATCCTCCCCCTCCTCTCGCAGCTTTCGCCTCTCCATCCGCCATCACGCCGACCTCCCCAGGCTCCCCACCGCCGCCTGCGCGTCCGACTCCGTCTACGTCGATCTGAAGCCCGCGGAACACGGGGACGAGGTGGGGGTGGAGATGCAGGTCCTAAGGAGACGGGAGACGCTGCAGTCGGCCCGGGTCGCGCGCGCGCTGGGGTCGACGCAGCTCAATGGCGATGGCGTTGTTGTCCTCGACTCATCAGATCCAACTTCGCGCTCGCGCCGGCTGCTGACTGAGCAGCCGCTCAAGAGATGCATGTTCTCGCCGAGCACTGGCGCTGCGCCGCGGTGCTAAGCCTCTGCAACTGCGCCGTGATGGTGACCTCCCCGCCGCTCGTCCGCCACCAGATCTGCAAGGCAAGCACCCACCGCCGCCAGCGACACGCCCCCTCCCGCCGGTCGCACGGAACCACATCGTCAACCAGCAGGTACGGTTATTCAACTCTATTCTCAGTCGCCTATCTAAACAACAGTCCAGGTCCACTTCTCATGCACTACACCATCGATTGCCGTTTCAAATATGATATATGCGCATTACGATTCACTTTTACCTGTTGTTCGATTTACATGAATGCCTGTCTCACTGGTCCATGGAATATATATTAATCTGCCATGCTCACTGTTCTAGATTTAGCCTTACGGATCTGTTACATGGATGGTTAGGTGTACACATCAGGCCTGTCCTCTACAACTTTTTTTTTATATTGAAAAAACTTCTTAAAATATGCATCTGTTTGACCTTCATTCCAATAGATATCTTTCTTTTCATATGATTGACTGAATTTATGAAAAGGGCGAGTACTCTTATTATATTTGGGAATGCCAATGTCAATCATTTATTTTGCTTGCTGCCACTGGATACAAAAAAGCTTCCTAAAGTTTTATAGCCAGTGGTAAATTTTGCAACCAAGAGATAATTTTCATTTCCTTCAACCACACTACATTCACTTTTTTGTATTATTTGCAGAAGATAAGAAAACGTTGGCTTTTCTAACACGATTTAGACAACATCAACCAAATAAATATATTGTCATTCATGTTTTGCTGTCTGGTGTCCTCGTAGATATTGATTACTCTCTTCAATTTAGGTTCCTCATATAGTACCACCTAAATCACAAACTTTCCTAATTCTCCTTTCCTTCCTACCATTTTAGCTTACTTCTAATAATCCGTGTTTCTTAATTACAGCTGCACCAGCACGAGCATGAGGCAAGTGACTACATCTTCCGTGGTAAGCACACGCACACAGCCTGCTTTCAGTAAGATCTTCCTTGTGTTGGCACTGCACCTCACAAAAAACACATAACAAATGCAGGTACACACCTGGCGGTGTCAAGTACTTTGGCAAGCTGGAGGAGCATTGCTTCTGGGGCAATGAAGTGAAGCTAGATGAGCATCACGTGGATAAGCTGTTCGCAATGTTTTCGCACGAAAAACCAAAGATCGAGTACTATGTTTGCACCATCAACAAGACATTTGCTACACCAGGCCAGTGCATGGTATTGGTCACCTCAATAACCTGTCACTATCTTGTTTGTACCTCTCTCAGTCCTTACCTGCTATTCATGAAATACATGCTTACTACCTTTATGATCTACAAATTTATAACTCCATGCTATAGAGTCCCACTTTCTATTGGGGTGCACACAGTAACGAGCAACAACATGCATGAATGAACACTGTAATCACAAATTTGATATACATGCTGCCTACATATGCTCTTTTCTTTTCCCTTCACCAACACTGCATCAGCCCATTGCAGCTGCACATTGTTACATTCAACAGGCGCATACTAATGGATTAATCGTACATTGCACCGTTCATTAACTCGTAATAATTCTCGCTTTCCCTCTATCTCAGATGATTGATACTTATTTATACTCGCTAATCCCAGACAGCTAAATCTCAATTATGCTTACATTACCACTGGATGTCTCTGATGTTCAATTTATTATTTCAACATCACCACTCATGCTTTCCTGCTGTGCCCACTATTTATATGACAAATATAACTTCGATTTGCTCTCTTCATATCTAAGGTCAATTTTCTTTAATTGCCAGACTTTTTCACTATAATACTATCTTCTGTTGAATACCATGTTATACTGAATGTTATAAATTCACATCTCTTCCGCTTGCTATTTTCTTAATACATTTCATAAATATTAAATACTTTTTCTATACTTGTTAATTATACATGCAATCTCTCAGAAATGACCCTTTGGACTAACTAAGTGCTTTTATTTCTCTTCAACCAGTTGGTCGTGATCGTCACTCTTTTGTCGATGCCAACATTCGTGAGGGTGAAATCTACGCTTTCCACTTCGAACGCCAGCACCACCGCCGACTTTCTCTCACCGTTCACCGCCTCTAGACACAATGTCGTTAGCGTCTTCAATCGTCTATGCATATCATCCCTCTATCGTTTTTAACTGATCTATAATAGGTCCAATATATATGTTCTCATGATCAGATGCACATTCGCCGTCGTTTGAACCATGTTGTGCTTCGATTCAGATCGATAGCTGTGCTCTGCTTTCCACAATGTAAGATTGGGAACCACTTCTTAATATGGATCTGTTGCATCAGTTTGCTTGGTATTTATGTGTATTCTTTTTCGGGCCACTTCACTATTCAGCAGCTCTGACTTATATACGGTTCCTGACCTGCTTTAGTCACACAAGAACGTTCACAAATATCAAAGCTAGACAAGTACGCCCATGTACGCTCAAGTGGCGCGCCCCTACCACTAGTATGAATCAAGCGCGGGTAATCAACCAACCATGAGATCAAACAAACAAGAACAATAAAACTAATTCATGCAGGACATAGTGCCAAGCACGATCGCTACGCTACAACTATATATACCTCTTTCATTCCTCGCTTCACTCTCATGATACAAATTACTGATACCTCCATTCGGAATTACCTGTGACTGGAATGAGTGTATCCAGACACGTTTAACCGTGTAGATTCACTCATTTCAGCGACAGTTAATTCCGAAGAGAGGGAGTACAAGCCATGCACTTAACCTGCAGTAGAACAGATAAAAATGGCTCTTCAGGGAAAATGCCCTCAGAATTTACAGCAGAGAAGCCCCTTCCTCCAGCCTCGGCGCCGCCTGCTGCGCCTCCGCTCTCCTTTCACCATCCTCACCGGGCTGCTGATCCAGTCCTTCTGCAGTCTGTTCCGCAAGCGCAACATGACACGGTATGAGATAAATGTTGCATTTTTATCGAACAAAACAAAAATGATAAATGTTGCATGGTTCATGCCTTCAAGATTTACTTTGAAACACAAATGAAGATCAGCTAGTAGAAGTTCACAAGATTGTTTTGGATAGAAAATGAATCATGGAAACTTACACTGGAAATGCAAAGGACCGGGTGCTGGTCGTGCTACTATCTGACCGTATGGAGATATTGCCAGAATAATCAAGATGGCCAGAGTTTGACACTGGAGCAGACATAATACTAGGACCAAACAAGCCCGGTTCAAAGGGAGGATAGCCGTTTCCAGTACGAGATGGCGCTTTTGCACTGTCAGGTGCATTCTGTTCGCACACATTATCATGTTGGGCCAGGAGAGAACTCTTACTAAACGCGTCATTATTAGTTCCTTCATCTCTCTGGCTGGAATCATGTATATCAGCGGTACCGCCAGTCTCATGTTTTTCACTATTCTCCCCATTTGCACCATTGGGTTCTACATTGTCAGCTGATGAAGTTGTAGCTGCTTCATGCACCTTGTTGGCTATTGTTTCACCCATAATACTTCCATTCTGATCATTGCTCTTCGCAGACGATCGGATCTCTGAACCTATCGAACTCAGAGAATTGACTCTGGGTTCAGTTGTTTCGATTTCATCGAATCCTTCAGCACTAACAAGATCAGTCTTCTCGAAAGTGCAGATAGGTTCAGTGGAAGCAGCATCTGTGATTGCTGATGTAGAGCATTCAGGTTTACATGTATCCTCTAGGCACCCATGACCAAAAAAAGGATTATAGTGATCAATTAGGTTCTGTCCTCTCGCACCAAATGATGCCGCTGCATCACATTCTTCAGAGGTTGTTACTGAGCAATCATTAATGTTGTTCTTACTTGATACAATATCATTAACAAGATCACTGGTTTTGGGTGCAATAACTTCCACTCCATGATACACATTTGCGGAAACCTGAAATTATCACAAAACCGTGTTTCTCAATTAACATCGTCAAGTTTTGGAGAAAAAAAGATTTGCCATCCAAAGTGTGTTGATGCATTTTACAGCTGATTCATTTTTCCTCAAGAACACCACTGTATTTTGTATGATGATTTTATTTACAATGCATTTATGCCATGATCATAGTGATGCCAAGAAAAAAAAACAATTCTAAGTACTTGTGAGCTGTAACTCTTAACCAGTGGTGTACCTGTCTGACTGCTTCTCCATGGAAAGATGGCACATGATTTATACTGGTTTCGGAGCTTATTGCGCCTTTATGCAGGGACTCTTCTGCACTTTCGAATCTAAGTAATTCTTCCAAACTTATTTTCTTCTCACTGAGATCACCAAAGTTAGTGGCTTTACTCCTGCTTTCAGGATCATGTTTTTCACAAGAAGAATATCGTTTCTCATTGTTACCATCAGGAGCAAAATCAACAGGTAGAAGTGTTTCTGGTTTCGGTTTGTAGAAAGATTTTGCAGCGCAATTTTTTTCTGTGTACATCGGAGCACCATTTGCGTGTATCATTTGGCAATCAAATTTTGGAGATGACTTTTCATCTACTACTTTATCTTCTGAAATCTTCCGAGGAAGAGGTTGTCCGTCATCAATGCAGACATCTTTGACAAAATTACCACCATAATCAAAAGAAGCAACACTGTCTGGCAATTTGATCTCCACGAAGATGTCCTTTTCATAAGAAGGATCCTCCTGTTCTACATGTCCAGCTATGTCTACCATATCTTGTGCTGGATTTTTGACCTCAACCATTTTTTGTGTGAAATGCTCAGTCCTGCAAACTATTTCACAAGAAATACTATAACCATGTGGTTGATGTCATCTAGCATCACAAATTCATCAAGATAATCACAAGGTAACAAATCAACATGTTGTAAACAAATGTCAAGCTAGTGCTGTAGTATTATCATGACGCCAGTCTCCATCAGCAACCAAGTTATCATATGATGTGTAATAATACAGAATTAAACAATGATGTCCATTATAAAATGATCTTTGGGACATCCCTAACAATAAAGTGTAAACTAAAAGTGATGGGGATCTTTTGCAGTTTTGCTTCATTTTCATTTTGGTTGCTGCGTCCCATTAACCAAGTACGAGCATTGAATATTCTTGTTGTGACTCTGAACTACCATCGTCCTAAATGTTTGACGACTCTGATAGAGGCGCTTCTTTCTACAATTTGGAAAAAGTGGCTGGTGGTATATTGGCATGATCAAGACGCATCGGGCATACCAGATTATTGCAAGCAAAGGTCCCAAGTCCAAAGCCATTTGGATAGGTAGAGCTGCAAGCCTGCAACTGAGACTGATTGCGACCTGAATACATCATGGCACCTTCTTGACTATTAAGAGGAACATATCAACTTCAGTTCCCACAAGTTGCTGAAGGAACATATATTTCATTTATTTGTGATAGGGATGCGCATCTCAAATATTTCTCACGCTTACTCTTAGAGTCTCAATTGGCAAATGCTTCCCTGCGTTGTTTGTGCTGTTGGGGTTTCATAAAGATAAAAAAAATGGCACGTGGGGAGAGGTGGTGAAGTGTTTTCTTTTTTCATAATGTGGTGTTTTGATGGGCTTTTTTGGCAGTGTAATTTTGTGTCCTTTAAAAAAAAAACACCGTCCAATATATTAAATAAAGGCACAAGTTATTACAATAATTCATTACAGCATACACCACGCAGGACGAGGCAATTCTGTGTTATCTTCTAGCCAACAAAAACCTATGTGGGAAGGTTTCCTGCATTGGCGGCCGCATGTACTATATTGGTGCTACAACGCATGTGTTGCAGCTTCTTTTTTTAGGTGGTTAGAGGGTGCACGGGACTAATATATTTTTATAGGCTGGTTGCTGCTAATTAATTGGATCGGTCGCTGACCCAGTCAAAATCTTGAATCAAATCCAAAATTGAATACCTCAACTGAATGGGAGAGCTTCTTGAGAAATCGATGACCCAGTCAAAATCATGAACCAAATACAAATTGAACACCTCAATTGAATGGTAGAGCTCCAAAATTAGGGAACATAGTGAACTAGATGATGTTAAAGTTGTCAGAGTTAATAAAACCAGGTTAATCATTGATACTGGGTGGTGGCAGGGCTGCGGCGTAGTATCGGTGGCGCTGGGAGGCCCAGATGTGTGGCGTGGCGGCGGTTGGATGGCATGCTGAGGCCGTGGTGCTCCGGTGTTCCGGCATGACGTCTTCTTCAGGCGGCGTGGTCCCGATCTGATTTATATCCCATCGGGGCATGCCGCGGGACTGTACGGCCTGGATGGATCTAATCCTCCTGCCGTGGTGGTCCTGTGGTGTCGAAGGTGGACATGGTGGTGCAGCTAGGCTCGTTTTTCTGGAAGGACGGAGACTGCCGGCGAAAGCCAGACGTCGACTGTGGTCGGAGCCAACGACGGTGGCGCCTGCGCCCTGCGGGCGTCGTTACCTTGTTGTAGGCGTCGACATGTACTCCTCAGCTTCCCTCCTAGAATACTCAGGGAAAACCCTAGGTCCGGATCTTCCCGGATCAGATGATAGCGGCGCTTGGAGTCGTGTTCCCTGTTGGGGGCATCATCTTGAAGTTGGGCCTGAGTGCCGAGACTAGTGGTTGGTGGTGGTTCGCCAGTTGCTTGTGTGCCGGCGGGTAGTGATGATCCATTGTTGTGGTGTGGCCTTGTGAACATGGTGCGAGGTAGCAGTGCGAGGAATGCTGTTTGGCGGTGCACATGGCCGAACATGTTCGACGATATTGATGGCTTGTTGCAGCAATGGCGTTCGAGTGTAGGCTCATAGTGTATTGTCTTGGGCAGTGGTCATGCCAAGATTTACCATCGGCAAACACTTGCATTGCGTTGGAGGCATGGCAATTCGCCGGAGCGTCTCAATGAGATTTTGGCTGTACCATCTCTTCTCCCCATTTGAGCTGACGTCACTACAGTATCAACGGATGTTCTGGTTCAGCGGACGGTCTTTGGCGGCTAGGCCGCTTGCATAGTGTGTGCGTGTTTAGTCCCTGTGGCCGTGTCCATCACATGTGCTTGCATCATCTTCTTTGACTGAACACCAGCTCGGTGTGGATTATCATTGCTCCTTTTTTTCCATCCGTCTTGCCATTTCTTCGGCCTTGTATGACTTTGCTAGTCACCGGTGTGATTTTTGTGTGTGCGTGCGTGTTGGCTATGTGCATCCTAACTATGCAAAGACAGGGTGTATGCTCTTTGCATTTGTATCACCTTAATGCCCCATATTGAGCTAATAAAATTCACCCTTTGTCGACAAAAATGATTGATGTTGGTTTGTATCTAAATCAATTGCTCGCTACGTACATATTCTAAGCATTAAGCGGGACATACACCTGAACTTTTAAATGGCAGTTGACTAGTCTAGGTCTCCAGCTACACGCACCAAATCTAACAAGAAGAAAGAGTATTCTCCCGATCATAAATTAATCAACGAGATATACCTGGGGAGCAAAACTCAGCATATACTTGATCCAAATCCAAATCGTTCATCGAAATAGAAGTTTACCTAGCTTCATGATCTGCGGCCTATCTCGGCCGAGGCATCACTGAGCCGCCGATTCACAGAGAGCAGAGTTGTGTATCTCCTGGAAATTGTGGCAGAGAAGTATAAGTTAATATGAGCATGGCTTATTCCTGCCACCGTTTACTAGCCAAAAGGGCAAAACTGCACTTGGTGTAAACTAATGTTCAAACAGCTAAGGCACCACATTATTTGCATGAAGCACTAGTAGTACAATACAACCCGCAAACAAACTGAGGAAGCGTGCACCATAAGCATCCAAAAGTCAAAACTCAGACCCAATCTGGCCGCACCCACCAGACGCCAGAGATGGCCTCGATATGCTACTGGCCTAGACACGGTACCACAACCGTACAATCTGGTACAACAACCTACTACTACTTTTTTTTTTGCGAATAACAACCTACTACTACTCCGTACTTAAGAACTAAAGCATTGAAATCTTTTATTTAGGCGATAAAAGAATCGAACTTGTTCTCACATGAGAAGCATGAGAAGCATGAGAAGCAGAGAAGAGATGTACGCATAGTACCAAATCAACGGTAAGCTGTTGGCCGGAACGGCAAGAACACTCTCTCGGAAGAGAAGAGAAGAGAAAGAAGAACCGGCGTCCGGCAAGAACACGGTACGCACAGAATCTACTCCGGATAGCGTACCGGGGATTGGAGTTGGAGAGCCGTGCGCCGATTCCACCGTAACGGGTTCAAAAGCTGAAGAAACAGGGAGAAGCTGTACTACGTTTAATGGACTTAACTGCATGCAGCAGAAGTTGTTGTACTGTCGATAGGTAAGCGTGCCCCCCACAGCAGTAACTACGGTACAGCAGGCAAGCAGGCAGGGAACAAGAACTAACCCACAAATACTAGAAAACCACAAGAAGAAGAAGAAGAAGAGTTTGTCTAATTTGTCATGTTGTTTGCCATCCTGTAGCACAGTTACGCTTCCTGGTTCTTCTCTGTCCTAGCTAGGTCATATCAGTAATGTTTTTCTTTGCTGAGTTGAGGTCGGCACAAGGAACAAACCGCCGGGGCATGGCGAGGAAGCAAAATTCATCTAAATCAACTAAAACCAACAACTACCACATAGAAGAAACCAGGCGAAACAATCACGCGAACTAAGAAGGGAGAAGAAATGAGGGGAGGGGGGGAGGGGGACTCACCTTCGATTCTGTTGGGGTTTAACTCCGGAAATCTGCTGGGTGTTCCCCTTTTTCAAGAGCCAACGGATCGCCTCGCGAGAGACAACCAGGTTGCGACTGTGAGAGCACGGTGAGGAACGAGGCCAACGAACAAGAGGTTTTTCTTTTTTGAGGTTAACACAAGAGAATTTTGGAATTGCTTGAAAAGAAAAATCCAAACGGAAGGATGAAAGGGGTGTGACGAGTCCGCAGAGCTGTGCATTAAATTCTGAATGCTCTCCCCCCCCCTCTCTCTACATATCCGGCCCCTTAATGAATGTTCAGGAAACAGGCCACTGAGTTGATTAAAGGACAGGTGTGTTTTTTTTCTTGCGAAATGATTAGCGGACAGGTTGATGAGGAAAATCTGAAAGTTGTCCAAAATTATGGTTCAGTGATGTGTGATTGTTGCATATCTCCCATGGCGATTTTGAAAACCTCAACAAAGAAAGGTCGGCGTCATTGTGGTGTTTTTCTTGCTCACACCGAGGGAAGAAAACTTTGCAACGAACACCCGAAAAAATGAGCGTGTTTTTATCTTTCGAAAAACAGCCGTCTCTCTATAAAGTGGACGCTGGTCTACACTTTGACCTCACAAATTTTGTGTTGTGTGTTATATTTATGTTGAATATTTGTATATGTGGGTTAGGGCATCTCCAACGGTAACCCGCAAATTTTCTCCCGCATTCGTCCGCGGACACGGATGCGGGAGGGCGACATCCAACTGTAACCTGCATATATCCGTCAGTAAATTCAAATACAAATATAGTCCGGTCCGCGTGGCGCGCTGTATCGCATGCGCGATCACAGCAAAATGAGGCAAATATGCTTAGTTTTTACATGCTTGATTTCGAAAGAACTTCAGTCCGACAGTCCATGCATTTCTACCCTGTCGGACCGGCAAACCTAGTGAGCTGCTCCCCGATCAAGGAGGTGTCGTCGTAGCCGCGTAGGTAGCAGCCTCCTCGTCCACCTCCGCCGCTTCCTCATAGTTTGTCGCCACCGCCAACGCATCTTTCTGCCACTGCAACATCTGGAAGCGGACGGATTGCACGATAATTCTAGAGTCGACATTTAAGGTCAACATCTTGGCGTCCTCCGCGTTGGTGGCGATCTTCATTCTCTTTTCCTCGAGCGCGGCCTTCCTCTCTTCGATCATGGTCCTCCTCTCTTCGAGCGCGAGCTTCATGGCCGTCGTGTTCATCAACAACTTGAACCTCTCCGCCTTCTTCTCCTCCTTGATCTCCGAGCGCCTCATGCATGCCTCCTCCTTCGATGTCCTCGAACTTCTCCGTCATCTTGGTCATCGCACCTTCCCGCTTCGCCCTCTCCTCCTCCCACTTCTTTCCATGCAGATTTCTTCTAACCTTCTTCGATGGTTGTTGGGTTGGGTCAGTAGGGTCACCGTTTTTTTCTTCGTTGGCTTGGACAACGATCTTGGCAATGACAAGGTTCTACTTCGGTTGTCCATTCAACTTCAACCAACAATGCATGGTGGTGAAGGAATTCTTCTCCAACTTCTTGTACAACACACAAGCACGAGTAGGCTACAAAGTGAAACAATGTCGACAATGCATATCCGTGTAGTGAGCAACAAAACAATACATGTCCGGTTAGTGAACAACAAAAGTAAAGCATATCCGGCAAGTGATCAACTTACTTGCTCGGTGATATGTACATCACTAGGCCACCGTGCGATGAGCTGCTTCAAGTG